>VZTO01009396.1:4708-18163 GCA_013400615.1 Syrrhaptes paradoxus | reverse complement strand
GCCAGCCACCTCGATAGCTAGCTTTCCAGCAATATTAATCCCGTCAGTTAATTATTAAGCACTGAATGTGATCCTGGAAGCACAGACTTTCTAACTACAACCAGGGAATTAGTGGCCATGTGCTTGGCATTCTCCTGAGACTACGAAAGGGGATCTATGTTAATACAACCATGGCTCCATTCTCAGTTTTTCTTACCTGCAATGATTTGTTTGAGGTAAACATGTTGTCCAGTGGGAATCTGGAGATGAGTGCTCCGAGGCAACATTAAGCAGAAGAGCTTGGTGTCATGGGTAACTTCTGTCTTAGAAACCAATTTGCATTTTCTGTAGAACCGTCCTGAAAACATGGTTTTGCTTGTTACTTAAGTCTCAATCTGTCTTTCTATTCTTATACATCTTTTAATACGAGCTAGAGAAAGGTATGTATTTCACTATATACAGTTATAAAAAGAATATAAACAGATGCTTCTTGTATCACTCCTACTTATAATTGGTTTTCTAATTTTGGGCTACGGATTCATTTATAGCCTTTCATCAGTCTGTTACCAGACTGAATCTGTGAGTTACCAGCATTGACTGGGAAGAAGTAGAAAACCAGTGAGTACTAGCAGAAAGCAGACACTTCCGTACTGCTTTGATTGATTCATGCACAAAAGTCACCATATGACTACAGCATAAATACACAGATTGTATTGAAAAAAAAAAGAAAGGTATACAACAGGAATTATTTCCCCTGTATTTTATAACAAACCTGCCATCACAACGTCAAGGCAACCACAAATGCCTTATGGTTTANAACTCTCAGCTACAATATTCTATTAACTGACATAGGCCTGTTGTCGTTCCTACAATAGGTTAGTATTTGACTACTTGGGAACAAGCGTCTCAGCCTTCCTAAAATCCCCATGGGAATAACGATTGCTGCATAAGGCAAGTGACAGCGTATTGCAGAAATCCAGATACAAAACACCAGAGGTGTAGATTGAAGGTGATCAGAAATAATTATTCCTCTTCTACCTTTAGAAGAGCATTTTTCAGCTAAGCCTTTATTTCAGCACTGCAGTATTTTAGTTCTAACCCGAAATATCAGCGTGATGATAGTACCACACTGCCTAAAGAAGTCTGTAGCTCAACAGAAGTTTCATGGGCTGTAAGATATTGGAAGCTCAGCCCAGCAAAGAATAAAAAATTAAAAGGAAAGTAAAGAAGCAACAAAATCCCATGAGCAGCACCATCTAAACTTCGTCTTTACAAAACAAGCCAAAAAAAAAGAAGGCAGAGAGAAGAAACCTCTTCCCTACAATAATTCCACCATGTCATTTACCTTTTTCAGTGTAAAATACGTAACCAGTCCCAGTGAATATTTTCCCATAAAGACTCTCGAGATTTGACAGGTTCATATACAAGAATACTTGAGCATGACACCCTTCTAATGACACTTTCTGCATTGAAGCAAATTCAGTGAAGCGACATTTCTTGGCCCCTCTTTTTCTCATGTTGCTGAAAAGCACTTCAGTTCACTAGCATAAAGAGCTGAGCTACTTCTGAAACAGTGTGAGATGTGAAGGGCACAAGCTCCAACTCGGAAATTCCAACTAGGCTTCAGTATGAGCATGGTCTGGTCAAGCACTGGGGCAGGCTACCCAGGCAGTCCCTGTCCTTGGAGATACTCAAACCTCAACTGGAGCAGGAGGCTAGACCTGATGACTTCCAGAGGTCCCTTTCCACTAAATCAGTCTATGATTCTGATATTACCTTAGGTCTTAACAGTTACAAGTAGAAGCACCTTGATCTTTTGTATTTTGCCACTGTACCAGCAGATGCTTCTTTACTTTCTGACTTTAATCACGCGCTGTTTCTCTTTTGAACAGGAATGGATTACCAGAAAATCTGTAATAAATGTACATCATTTGCACATCCTGAAGCTGGACAAAATTCTCTATTGAATCAACTGTTCTTAAGCAAGTCTTGCCTGACAGAGGGCTTACACATAAGTTTCCAGTGAAGTCTTAATTAAATGCAAGACAAAATGTAAAGGAAATTCCAGGCACTGCTGCAGCTCAAACAACTACTGCCATTGTGTCCTTGCTCTTACCTCCCACAGCACCACTACAGGGAAGCCCAAGCCAGTAAAGCTGGCTGAACTTCATTCTTAACTACGGCAACAGTTTGAGAACAGACACCAACTGTTGGACTTCAAAACAAAACAAACAAAAAAAAAGCTTGAAAGGGTCTCTCCTTCTCTAGTGTTCTCCTAAGAGTCATTTAAGGACCGCTTAGTATTGCGGTAGTTTCATCTAACAAATTATCATTTTCCAAGTAACTTATTTGTACTGCACTTTCCTTATTGCAGCATTATTAGCCCAAACATTTTGCTATTTCCAGCTATTCTGGATTAAAAACCCAGTCAAAGAGTTCAAGACAGCTGGAGCCCAGTTACACAGACTGCTCTGCCAGCCGGCGCAGTCAATTGCTGCCGGAGGGAACGTCCATCGCTATTAACATCCCCTTCTTCAATAAGTGCAGGATCACAGCCTGTCAATTAAACCACAATAGAAAAAAATAATTTTAAACAAGAACAAACAAACAATATTTATCCACAAAATGTTTAAAAGTTAGGGTTTTAAACAAGACGTGACAGCTCAGCTGTGCTTCTTTCTAATTGGCGTTATTTCCAAGGGTATAAACAAACTTTGCTAGAAGGATCAAGCATCTAAATAAGTGTAGTTATGCATGGGAAGATACATTCAGGTTACTAAATCTCAGCTGCACGTGCAATTCACGCATGAGCTAAATTAGCATCAAATTAATTACATACCACTATCGCCACTGTAGGTGGCCATAGCATTTCTCTGCATACACTTGTTTTCTTAAATGATTGAAATACCTACTAGTGAGTTATCCACTATAAATGCCTGCAGAGACATGATGTACAGTCTCTGACAAGGAATAAATCCTTGTTCATTAATATTTTCTCACATCTTTGATCCAACATCCTACAAGCTAGTTATTTTGAATGAATAAACATTTCTGAGGTACCAAAAGAAAGCCTGCAGCCTTGAAAAAATGAAAGGCAATAATTCCATTTCATAAGAATCCATCAGCAGCTCTCTAGTTATATAAAAGCAATTTTATAAAAAGTTTGTTGCAATTTGTTTTTCTACCATTCTTTTGAAAAACAATATATACTAAGATTGCAAAGCACAGTATACAAATAAATATGCAAAGATTGCAGTTCATTCTTCAGACGTAAGAATTACTTGAAAGGAGGTTGGTAATATATCCCACAATACTGATCAGCTAATACTCTTCCAGATATTTGGGAGTGGAGAGAGAAGTCAAACTGATTCATCAGCTGACTCACTGTTTCCTGACAATTTTCTAACCCGACAAATTCCAACCTTTTCCACACGTAATGAGCTGACCTTTACCTCCCTCTTTTTAATCTGCCATACAGAACTTTTGTCCCGATTTCAATCCGATTTTTGAAAACAGAGATCTTTCCAAGTCTGAGCAAACTCCTAGTTTAGGTTGTCCTCTTTGTTATATTAAATAAAATTAGTTCATTATCAGTGGTCCAAATAAAATCTGGAGCCACAAGCCAAAACAATTGGCGATGCAGAAAAGCCTTTCCAGAAGAGAACACCAGCCTCTAGTAGGAAGCTGAAGGAGAACAGTTGCTTTCAGCAACCTCTGAAGCCCAAGTTTACTGTCAGAGGCCAAAGACATATGGTTTGCTACTATGCATAAGCCAAAGGTACTGCTCTCTCAACTTCGGAGCATGATGCAAGTGCCCCATAGCAATTCCCAATTTTCAAAGTAGAGAAAGCAGCTAGGGAGGAGGTTAGGTTTGATCAAACTTTCTGCAGACGTTGAGTATCAGCGTCACAGCTCCTGATCTCTTCTCAGAGAAGCCACCCCTGCAGCCCCTCTGCTAGCAAAACCTTGCCACCTAAACCCAACACAATCACAGGCTGGAGACCTCACTCTCTAAACTGAACTGCCTCCTCTGCTGAAATCAAGAACTACAGCACCTTGATATGAAATGAGTTTTACTAATAAAAGTGCAGCACAGATAATAATACCTTTTAGAGAGTATCATCCTTTTGCCTACTGTGTTCCTCCGTGTTATGAAAGGGATTTTAATTTAAGAATTTTTCCTTGAATGATATTTCTTGCTATTCTTCAATTATAAGACTTCAGTAACTATTCTTATTTCTTCTTTACTTGCTAGCCATAATCCTAGTAATGCTATGGCACAAAAGTTTGCCTGTTTGCTTGGGACAGAGTTTCAAAGTAAAACAGCCATATCCCTCCACTGCCCCTCCATCTCTCGCAGAGGAGTTCCATCCCAGCCCCTCAAACGTGTAGCACCCAACAGCATCCGCCAGCCAGATACAAGTTAACCTGTATTTTGTTCAGGTTACTTGCTTTTGGAGCCTCAAGTACTGTTAGTGTCAACATCATGGAGATTAGACCACCCAGACCACCACAAGCCCAGACTTGGAGTTAAGGCAACCAGAGCCCTTAATGCTGGCCACCAGTTTATCAGTACCCTCTCCAATGCTTCAGTTAATGACTAGATTTCACAAGCTAGCTCCTGTTATCCAAAGAGGTCAGCCACACTCTTCCCAGATGGTCTTCCTCCCTTCCCAAAATCAAGTTTCCACTGAACCAATACCTTCTGAACTTTCCCTGGTGATGCAGCAAATAGCACACAGTCACAGCACAAGCCTGGCTTCTACACCTTAAGTGCTGTGTCAGCATTCTGCTCCCTTCTACTACATCCAACAAAGAAGTCTATGATCCTTCACTTAAAGTGGACTAAAACCACTGCACGGAACGATGAAATTACATCCCATTTCAGTCTTCAGAGGCAACATCACCTTGATCCTTTACTGAACCCTCTAAGCAGCTGCCAGTAGCTGCACACAACTGCCCACAGCTGTACACTCTTTACAAGAGAACAAGTTGATAATTAGGTTACTTTCCAAAACAGGGGTCTGAGTAGAAGTTCAGAATCCCTTTCAGAAGGAAAATTAGAGTTTATTCTCCATGGGAAAAAGTACACACACTCCCTGTAAGTTATCCCTACTAATACTGTTTTTATGGAACAGTCATTCTAAAACGTTTTCCAAAATGGCAAGCTAAGTACTTAGGTTTTTCCTTAAATTTTGTTTTTACTGTGTAGAAACAAATTTCAGGACAAAGATATTTGGTATTATCACATACAGCCCCAATATCACTTGCTTAGTCTATTGGCTAAAGCTGCTAAGAAACCAGAAAATACATAAAAAATTGTGATTAATTCAAATAATTCAAAATTTCACTTTCTGTTGACCACAACTACAGGTGTACAGCTATCCACAACTGAAAAATAAAAGCCTCTGATACACAGAAATACTTCTTTATGTACATGCAATGTCTTATCTCGTTCAAAGCAAGAAGTCTTTTGAAAGGATGTCATGAGCAGATTTGTACTCAGCAATGAAGTTTTAAGCAGTCAGCAGTGAAGGTCTTGATGATTTTTTTTAATTTGGAAGAATTCAGTTTTTCCACAAAAACAACTAGCACACTAATACAGAAAAATCAAAAGTCAAAAGATCTTAGTTTTATCAACTAAGATGAAGATAGCGTAAAATCAAGTTAATTTTTTTTAAATAATTCCACAGCAAAAACTAATTTTTAAACATCTTTCCAATTGGTGTTTTTAAACAATCTTTGATAAACTGCAGGTCTGTGTAACATTATTACAGCGCTTGCCTGTCACCTCCAAGACTTGGATGCAATTCCACCTTGATATGGAAACATAATACACGTGGTGATCACAAGCTTCCATATCTTATTTCCCAGAAAAGGCACCTACAAGAAAATCATGTCTTAATACCTACGAGAAAAACTGCACTCTATCACCATGGGGTGTGTTTTTTCTTTTTTTTTTTTAATTATAAAGTTCTGCCTTACCTTTTTTTTAATGCTGCATTTAAAATTTCACAGCAGGCTGGCACTATGACCATTAGTTTCTGTTTATGCTTCCTAATGACCAGTTTCAAAAGAGCAATGCCAGCAACCTCCCCACAATGACAACCTAATTATACTGAATTGTGTCTCCTATGCAATACTGTTCTTCCAGAAAACTAAGCACTTAATCCTTCTTAAGGAGCAGAAGCAGTATTGAATATTCTTCTGAATCTACTGATACACCCTAAGGTACAGTGTTGTTCCCTGAAATTACTTTAAAATTTTTTTAAAGTCTCCCTCACCTTTAAAGAAATTCCACAATTTTGTTCCTTCCTCACAATTAACCAAGAGATACACTGGCCAAAATGTAAGTCTGAACTCAGCAGGAATTCGAGAGTCCCAGGCAATTTACCTGGGGGCATGACTTTCCCGGTTTAAGGAGAAAAAAGCAGGGGCTTATGCTAATTGTTTCTTCATAGCACAAAGTTATCACAGGCTTCCAGTATAATCTCTGCATTAGATCAGTGTCTCTGAAGAAGAGCTTCATCACTCTTCTGTAGAATTTAGAATTGTCTGTTTTAAAAATAAAGATTAAAAAAATTGAAAGTATAGGGGTTTGGGAGGCATGATGGTCATCTACCCCCCTTTTACAAGCTCATTCATGAATGCTGTCATATGAAAAGTAGTAACACAAAATCAAGTAAAGTTTTCAAGTGTCAATCCTGCCTGTTTATCAGCCCTTCTTCCTGTGCTTTGAATACAACGGAAATGTTTGAAATTATCTGTGCAAGGTTTGAGTTTCTTCACCCATAGCATTATTCCGTTCGACAGAAGTAAAAGCAAACTTGAAAACTTCGCATAGAGTAAGGGAGCAAAATTCTAAGCAGAAACAGAGTGTGGCTAAGAGTTAAGACTGAACTGAGTCAGAAGCCTCCAACATGTAGATTTCATGGGCGAGCTGAAAGCACAGGGTTGGAAGAAAGGAAAGACATCTAAACCCGAACCTTCTTCTTCTATAAACTTTCTGGCATGGTCAATTTTAAATTTGGGGATTTTAAAACTAAAAAACTGCAGAATAAAAGCTTCTGGAGTAGGGATTATGTTTTCCATAATCATGAAAAAGTGATAAGGAGGGAGAAAATGAACAATGGACAGTGGACAACACATTAGTCCAGGCTGTATCCCCTCAAATACAGAAGAACATACTGAAAAATCTAGTATTAAAGTGGATGATCCAACAGTTTCTGAAACTCTCATAAGGAAAATTACATTCTACATAAGCTAAAGGTAGCTAGAGATGTGCTTTTATGCAGTCAGCCTTCCTTTTTGTACCATAGTAATCTCACTTCAA
Source organism: Syrrhaptes paradoxus (assembly GCA_013400615.1). Lineage (NCBI taxonomy): Eukaryota > Metazoa > Chordata > Aves > Pterocliformes > Pteroclidae > Syrrhaptes > Syrrhaptes paradoxus. The sequence goes on along the minus strand of VZTO01009396.1, from coordinate 10,851 downwards.
AGACCTAAGTAGCATAACTGAGAGCACTAAGAGGTGTACAGCATGGTGATCAACATTTAATTAGCTCTTTAACAATGTACAGCTTTGCTTTCACACATAATATGGCAAAACAACATCAGTCAACTTTTGAGCATTATTAGACAGAGGGCCAAGAGGGCTTTTTAAAAACTGGACAGCTGCAATAACATCAGGAGCATACCTATATAATTGTGCAGAATTTTTTAATTTAGCTGTTAAAAAAAAAAAAAGCATACTGATGAGAGCTTTGGTGCTGCATCAAGCTCATGCTATTCTGTTACCACAAAATGAATTCATATAGAACATCTACTGCTTCTTGCAGAGACATCAGCTTATCCAGAGCTGGCTTTGATATCTACACATGGCTTGAAGTTGCTTATTTAATCACAGCTCAAATTACAAGGATGCAACGTGCTGGAACAACATTAGGTGTTGAAAGATGTTACTGCATCTGTAGTAACAGCTGGAAGTGCAGGCTTTTGTTCCTGCACTAACTACAGTTACTCCTGTAATGCTTGACACAAGCCCATGCACTGTCTCCTCAGGGTTTACTGAGGTTTTCATATGGACAAAAAATGATATGAAGCACACAGGCAGCCATAAGATGGACCAACGCTCAGCCTTCACCTTCCCCTAGTAGATTCTTCCAGTCTTTCTTCAAGCCTGAGACATCTGATTCCACTATGGGACAAACCAAACCAACAAACCAAAGCAAAGGAAAAAAACAGCTTTAAGCCGAACCCTTTCAAAGAGAATTCCTGAGCAGCTTTCAAGAATACCAGACAACGTTCCTGAAAGAAATTAAAGCATGACTACAGAAAAAGAAAATCCTGGGAGAAACCAAATATGACTAACAAGCTCTAAAAAGTCTTAAGGTAACATGGCCATGAAACTGCTTACCTCTGTCTGTGCATTTGACAAATGTATTATGCCTCTCCAAGGGCTGTCCCAGCATTTTCCAATGAATGTTACCCTTTTTCTTTAAGATAATCTCTACTTTCCCAATTTTTTGAGCAATATTTACTAAAAGAGAAAAGGTTTCACACTGTTATTTGTAGTTACATTTTGTACAAAAAAAATATTTTACTCCTCCATTATAATGAAATTTTAGAAGGATCGGTCATTTCTCAAGACACATGGAATTAATCCATTAAATTAAAATACCAAATTAAATGTACTTCCAGCTATCTCTTTATAATGCATTTAAAACAAAAAGCACTAACTTAATATGCATAATTAATGCATCTTATGTATTAAATATAATTGTGAAAAGCTTCACAGCCCGTCTGGTCAAAAAGAATGCTCATGAATTCAGAGTTCTCATTTACTGGAAATTGGTAACTAACACTATTTACTACTTCTTTTCTTTTCAAGGCCATTCAAATGAATAATTAAATCCAAGAAAGTCCCAGTTTACAAATACACAACAGAACTAATTATCTTAAGATTTAGTCATACTCAGAGGGATCAGAGCAAGATCAACTTATTACTTTCACAGGCCCAAATGCTACCATTTAAAAAGAATTCTTCAATGTTATGGTTTGATTTGATTGATTGTAAAGTATCTGACGAGTCAGAAAAATAAAGCTCCACATTCTGACATTAGAAGAGATAAAGAAGCGCTGCAAGAGATGGAACTTACCAGCCACGTCTTCTTGAACTGCATGATGCAAGTCTGAAATAAAAAGAAAGGCACCGTTTTTCCCACTACTTTTAACAATGACTCGTGTAAAGCTACCAATCTACATTTATCTAAACCATTCCCCTTGCCCTTTTTGAATAAGGGCATTTTATTAACCATAGAAAACAAACTTTAAGAAAATTTTTACACAACTTCTGCATCAATTTCTTACTACACTGAATTCCACATGTAAAAAATGAAGTGCACACTAAACAAATGAAGATGTGAGTTGATAAACAGTATAATTCCTTTACATCAAGGTATTTTAAAGTAATCACCTCTAATGAAAGAGGAATAAAATATTAATTGGTATATGTAAAATGCATATGGTCTGATGAGGGGCTTTTAATAAAGTAGAATGAAAATTCAGTACTTTTAACTGCAAAATTACAGTACCTACCAACTTCTACAAGATATGAGTGGTCATCCATGATGATCTCTCCCCTTAGTCGTTTGTCTTGACAGTCAACTATCACCAACTCTGCATTCATATCCTTTCATAGGCAAGTAAAAAAAAAAAAAACAACCACAAACATTTTAATAAAGTTCCCCCAGAATTCAGGCTGGATCACAATTGGATCTTGTAATTCTCCCTTTCACAAAATACACTTACCTTCTGCTTAGTATAGATGACAATGGTGATCAAACTATCTGTTTGGAACCAGTCATAACTGTAAAACAAATAATACAGTAAAACAAAAATATATACTTTCTTTGGGCATACTAAAATATATTTAACTAGCAGTTTTCAAGCAAAGCTTCTTTCATGAATTTACAAGCCAAATACATTTTTACTATTTTTTTTAAGAGATAAGACCAGAGCCAATAGTTTTGAAAAGACTACTAGAATAACAACAGTCTAATTATGTACCCCAACAGTCAGCACACTGCAGCTAAAATTATATGGCACTGGTTTTACTTAAAAAGCCTGTAAATCCTCTTTGCACTATATGAACCTTCCTAACAAGATGATTAAAATGTTGACTCCAGACGAAAGCATTAAATAGCCAAAGTGGCTTCCAAGGATTAACAGATTCCACGCACATACCACACAATCACAGTTCCCTTCATCTTCCCAAATCACGATTTTACATTCTTGTGTTCCCAAACCTTGTAATAAATCCAGGGTAAGGTAAGAAACAGAAAGCCTTCACATGCTAATTGTTTGTATGCCCTTACACTTGCCAAGAAGTGACTTATCCACCCAACCCCAGAAAAGCTATTCCTTTCTCTACCTGTTTTCATGGGGACCATACATCTGACAATCTCATGCCTGGCTCTCCACCGTAGATGTGGTTGGACTCCTGGACCAGAAAAGACGGCAGAGAGGGAGGACACCCCATCTAGCAGACACTCCTGACAGCCAACCCATTCTAGGCTGCACGCCTTGCAGTCACACACCAGAAGGAAGGCAGCAGGGTTTGGGGATGCTCCAGAAGATAAGCCACAGTCCAGTTGTTCACAGGCCACAATATTTTATATGACTGCATGTAACTAGCCCAGAGATTACACAGGAGATTTTGATGCAATGTAAGAAAAGGAACCTTGGCAAGTCAAGGCACCGTGGAGTAAAACTATACCTCAGTGCCAACAGCGAGCATATCACGGCTGGGTTTTAGGGCCTGCTTTGCTTGGCATATTGTAGGCACTTGAATACAGCTATCATATCGTGATATATTTCAGCTTGAAATGAAGTACTTCTCTAAGGCATGCCAACTCATATGCTTACGGGCAAACTAACTGAAGTAAAAGTAATCAGCCCAGCTGGAATCACTTTCCAGTTTTCCCAAGAAGCAAGGCTGAGGAGATTGCAGATACAAGCCATACATTTCTGTACAATGCAAGGCAGTGCAAGTGTTAGAAACCAACACAGCAAGCCAAGAACCTTGCATCCTTATCTACCTATATGGTCAATATGAACTTTGGCAAGTTGTTCAAACCTGAACCTCAAATTTCCTACTAATAAGAGGATGGTAATGGTATATACTCATTTAGCTGAAACATCAAGAACTAGCCATGGAAGGAGTTGCCTGCATTTACTAAGAACTGCACAGAATTATTAAACCGAACGTTCAACAGACAATGAAAGACAAAGGTTTACCTTGGAGTTAAATCTTTAGCAGAAGCACCCAGTACTTTCTTCTCAGGAAGCATACCTACAAAGAGCAGAGAGTCATTAAAATCTTTCCTGTGATGCTCACTTAACAGAAATGATAATCAGAGACGTTTTGGGTTTTTTTAATTGAATGTTCTAAATACCCCTTCCACAATATTTAGTGGCTTTATTTCCCCAGGCAGACAGAAGTATCCATGTACTTTTCAAATTTTGTTTTTATTCAGCACTTTATCTTGGAGAGCAGGCTCCTAGAACATGAAGTTCTACTTCAAAAATTAAGAGTTTACCACAGAACCCGTGCATGCAACCCTTTTGGTACCTGTAGCTTGGTCTCAGTTTCATCTGTTATTAGCTTGTGCTTTCACACTTTGTGATAGCGAAGCACGGAAAACACGTTATCTGAATGAATCTCCTTTAATAGGACTATTTGTCCTATTTGTATTTTGGATTAATAAATTCAATTTGGGACATCTGGTCTAACCCAACTCACAAGTAAAATTTCACGTCAGTCAGTTAAGCAGAGATCAGCCTTAATCTACTTTGCAATTTGCTAGAAATTTTCACAGATTTCAACTACTCACTTTAATTACTAAACAACATGAAACAGTCTGAAAAAGCCTTTTGCTGCGAGGCGACACTTGGTCAGTCTTTGAAAACATCGACTGTACTTATCTCTGGTCTAATACAAACTGAACTTATTTGGTAAACACTTGAGCAAAGATGACAGATAAAAGCAACTACAATCCTTCATTGATTTTAACACAAAGAAGTTACACAGAATGATGATGAACAGACTGAAATTTAGTATGATTTGGAACACCGCATGAACCATAGGAGTTTTTCTGGTCAATGGTTAAGCAGAGGTTTAAGAAAACAGCAAGTGCTGGTTTCAAGCCTAAAGACAAACCTTGCAAATGTGAACCGATTATGCATAAAACAATTAACTCAGGAATTATCAGTCATTTAGATGATTATCTTCTAAACGCCAGTAAGTTTTTGGTTTGACTACAAGCTTAAACACAGTAATTGAGTGGCTCTACCATGTAGGAAGCAGATAAAAATAAAGAGAGCCACTCTGGTCTAATACAATCTGTCAAAACTATTTGGTCATCCAGATGAAGGAATTAACCCAAAGCAATTAAAACTCACTGGAATTGCTTATTGTTTGATCCTTAACTACCCCTAAGTACACACCATCTGCAGCTGCCAAAGAAGCTAAATGGCAATGCAGTGGGATCACTACAAAAGAAAACCAATCACGTAATGATAAAAGCCTTCTCAAAGACTAAGCCTTTCTTGAGGACGTACATCATATGCTTAGGTTGGCCTCCACAGATAAGAGGAGTTCATCATCCTACACACTCTTGTTTGCTTTTGCAGGTCAACAGAAATATATGAACAGCCACAATAAAACGGAACGTTCTGGCAAATGAAGTTATTTATTAATCATTCTGAAATACTGTTAAGATGCTATGTGAAAACAAGAAGTCACTGCAGTAAAAAGACAATGATTCTGGTGGTCGATGAACCAATTCAGGGAAGTGCTCTACTGGTCACAGTGGTCATAAATAAAGAAAAGTTGGTAGTGAAGCCAAAGGCTGATGGCCGGCATGAAACGAAGGAGTTTAAGGTCACCAGGATGAACAGCAGAATGATCACTCTGCATCTCATGAGAGCAAACTTCAGCTTGTTCCGGAAACTGCTCTGCAGAATCCCATGGGACAGCAAGGCTAGTGATAGTTTCCCATGTTATCCTCGCAGCCACATTGCAGAGAGATGGGTCTGATAGGTGGATTGCAATCTGGATAGAAAATTCGTAGAACTGCCAGTCACAAAAGGTGTGATCAGCCGTACACAGTCTAACTGGTGGCTAGTTACAGCTGGTATTCCCAAGGTAACAGGGAAAGCTGATACTGTTCAATACCATCATTACTGTTCAAAGGGACCCAGACAGACTGAAGAAAAGGGTTGACAAAAGCTCCATGAAGCAGAAAAACAGATGCAAAATTTTGTACCTCAGGGGAAAAAAAAAAACCCCAACATCTGATGCAACAAAACAAGTGGGAGGCCTGACTGCATAGAAAGGTGCTTTTCAGAAAACCTTCCAGGGACTTAGTAGACAAACCAAACTTGGGCAGATACTGCATCCTTGTCGTGATGAAGGACAACTTTATCCTGGGCAAGAGCACAGTGATAAGCTCAAGGGAAACAATTCTTCCTCTTTGTTCAGCATTTGTGAGATCACATCTGGAGTACTGTGTCCAGTTTTGGCCCCCCAGTTCAAGACAGACATTGATGTACCCGTTCAACTCCAGAGAAAGGCCACCA
>VZTO01009395.1:28190-50740 GCA_013400615.1 Syrrhaptes paradoxus | reverse complement strand
TGTTTGTTTGTTTGCTTGCTTGTGTTTTAAACCCGTTGAAAGAGTGTGTTCAATGACAGAAAGTTCTTGACCTTCAGGAAAGACTGACAGGCTGCTTCAAAGTTTTAGGCCAACAGCAGTGACCACCCATTAAAAGAATGTGTAATTACTAGTACTTTTGGTTGTGAAAATAAGTGCTTTTGCCATCAGCACAGTGGCAGTGAGGCGTAAAGGATTACTGTTCTTCAGAAATAAAACCAGACCAAACCAAAAAAGTGTCTTTTTAAGAATGCCTGTCATTTTTGGAAAGTAACAGAGAGGCTAAAACCACAGACAAATTATTTAATTCCTACTCCTGCAACCAAAGCACCATGACAGGGTATACCTCTTTCTCAGATAAAACAAATTCTGAATATATAGCACACCATACCAGATGGCGATCCTTCATAAAGTAAAATGCTGATCTAGCCTTTTTTAATGTGGTATCAGTGTTCCACAGAAGGGTGTCACAAGGATTAAAGACAGAAGCTTTATCAAAAAAAGTTACTCAAACTGTAAGAGGTTTTGGAATTAATTTTATCTAAAATCTAAGATGTTCCAGAGTTCAGCTGTAGCATCATTCCACCTCTAATGTGTTTCTTTCAACAGAGGACAGCACTAATCTTCCATCAATGAATGCCAAATGGAAATCACAAGATAGTAGCCTTCAGCAGCCCTGGAGTTTCTAAGTATAAAGGGGAAAACAGAAATCTTCCAACACGCACAGATTGCATTCAAAGTACTTGAGTTAAAAATGATTAATGTTAACAGTATAAATACAACACTTTTTCATTTGAATTGCTCATTTTCCTAAAATTGACCTAAGGAATCAAAATTGAATGCTCAGTTTAAGATTATGCCTTCACTTTCAAGTGGCTATATTTGTCAGTTATCACAGAGCTGAAAAATCAGTTATCTATTGTACATGTTAATCATACATTGAAATATAGGGTTTGTACATTAAAAAGTCAGGTGTGAATAAGGACAGATTAAACACTAAACACAAGCTGAGAGGACAAACCAGTAAATTGCACTGAGTTGCCTGAAACCCAGGATCTGAAGATTAAACTGCTGGATTGTTGGAAGAAGGGTTCAGAGAGGCTGAAGAGCCACTGAAGAAAAAAAAAAGTCAGCATCCTAAAGCAGAACTACAGCCTGTCTAAAGACTAATGTGTGAAAATGTCTTCAAAACCAGGTATAGTCAATAAGAGCCAGAACAATGTTGAAAGCTCAAGGCAAACTAACATTAGCTCTCTGCATATGGTCCCTGCAAGGAACCTGAAGCAGAGACAGGCTTTGGGTATTCTGTCAGCCTTTAGCAGACAGATGCACTAAGATAGGTTCTGTGTCTGTTCCCTGTCCCAAAAAGTAATAACTAGGTCTCAGACCAGAAAAGAAGGTATTAACTGACACTCCAAAGTAACAGGATGAGTGTAGTTCATGTCAACTTACAGCACTTACAGCTACAAGGTTATTAATGTCTGACAAAGGTTAGGAATATGACATAAGGCTAAAACGGATCAGGAAACAAAAGCAACAGTAAAAAAGCATGAATCTGAACCAGCAAAAAGGAATTAAGCTGAGGCTTGCCAGTAATACTAACAAGATACATGACTAAGTTACATGTCATGATGCGGGAAGGTCCAAAAGCAGAGGCAAACAAGGAAAGGTGCTTAGTAAAAAAGGACATTTAGCTAACTGACAGCCAGTAATTAAATGGACGGGTTTTTATTGAACTGAAAGTCTCAACTCAGGGAGAGCTGTACACCTACTCAGCTGGTTAGTATTAACTCTTCTATGGGCTGCAGATCCCCACCCCTAAACAAGGAGCTCACTGAACTAACAGAGCCTGGTGTCCTACAAATACACATTTCTGGTCTCGACAGCACCAATAAATCCATCCGTGACACTGGGGCATCTGTCACGTCTCTTTGAGGGAGTCTGACTTCTCATATACCACCTCCTGATGCAGTCTCCTCCTCAGTGCAGCAGCAGACAGAATCTCTTCACTCTAGCAAAAAAACTACTTTTAAGAAAATTGCAGAAACTTCCCATCTTTAAGACTTCTACCATCTGTGAAATTTGATGGAAGGCAGGCAACAGGTTCAAGAACTGTATGTTGGGGTGCAGGAGACAGACTGATGCAATGGCATACAGATATTGTGAACATAAAAGCCTTATTTCCTTAATAAATTGTGCTTTTAAAAAAATAACATGAGTTATCTCTTTCTGTTTCCATGGGCTGGACCATGCTATGTCACAAGAATATGTATTTATTTATAAAACGCAAGTGCCCCTGGGCCGCACTCTTCACCTGCTAAGCTGGTATCCCATTCCTTTGGGCAGANAGTTCTCAGAGAAAGGACTCCCCAAATGTTTTAATCGTTCAGTAAATACAGTTGATAGAATGTTTATTGACTATACAAAAGGCTTAAATATAATAAATTTTTAAATTAAAATTTGTATGGGACCAGTACATAACAGATCATCATTCCTCATGTACACTCAGTTGTAAAAGACCCAATTTGTAGATCAAACATTAAATAGGAAGCTGTTATTGAAACCAAAACTGTAACAATTACATGCAAGTATATACGGAATAGGCTAACAATACAGATGTACTGTGATCTTCTATAGGCCTTTGCAAGAGATCAAGCATGGTCATTTAGCCTGCAATTTGAGGAAGAGTGACCCAGGAGCCAGAGTTCACAAATCTCTTATATGCTCGAGATTCATACTTGCAATTAGGAACTAAAAAAGGAATTTTCCTGGTAAGTTCTTCCTAATGGGCAGTATCACTAAGACAAACTTATATATCTTTCTCTAGAGCATTCATGCCTCTCTGAATATTCCCATGACATCTTACATGCAGGTTTTTAAACAAGTTAGATGTTCAAACTGAAGTACACAATGCAAAGAAAACTCAGAGCAATCAGGAACCATTCATCCTCCAGCCCTATGTCTATATATTAGCTTTTAAATTGTTGTGTTTTTTCCCCTCATCTTTAGAATATTGAACATTTTTGCACAATGGTTTGTGTCATTACATTTAATTACATAATTAGTGTGAATTCAATTAGCCACTAACCATAACAACTATAAAATTTCCATATGAAGTTTGCAATTGAGATAGATTTTCACCACTTTTTAGGAAAGGTCTACTACAAACCAACCTTTATCTACTTCTAGCAGCATTAAATGTACTCCTGTTGATTTACTCTCTCTTCACAGGCTGGAAACAGTTTAATACCAGGTATGCTTGTTCCAATATTGACACAAAATATTAAAAAAATTAAGAACTACATAAAAATGAAATTGTGCCCTAACAAAGTATGCTGTTCACCATTGTCCATGAAATATATAGTAACCCAATAGCCATACTACTAGTTTAAGCATCAGCATTGTAGGTCAATCTGTCTCACCTTCAAATACAGCTCAAAAGAAAGTGCTTTCAGTCCTGGAATATAGGTCAATGCATGACCTTGATCAGATCTTCAAAAAAGCATTAAAATGTTTGCTGTATCACTTAGCAGCATCCTTAGACTGAGATATTGAATCTGAAGTTGTTGTCAATATACTTGACAACCACAAAACTACTCTAATTTTTCTGGAGAGTGGAACGGCATACAGTATCTTGGTGTTCAGAGCTGAACAAACATTTTCATTTTCTCTATGAAGAGAACAAGTGCTGTTTACTATGTCCACCACTAATCTGTAACTTGTATCAATAATTCTACCCTGTATACAATGAGGAGGAAAGTGGTTTTGCCCTCCCTCCCTCTGCTTAAGTCTAAGTACATTTACCACAAAACTATTAGAAATGTATTAAAATGCATTCCAGTTGTATATTTTCTGGACATCAAAAAACTTAAAGACAGATAAAAGCTAGATGATTAAGATTAGACCTATAAATCCATATTTAGTTATCTCCAATTCTATCAGCTATTTTTTCATAAAATTATTTCAGATGTATATGTATGTACATACAGAAATGTATATATGTATCTTCTATATCTACATGTAAAAACGTATTTCTGAGAATACACACAGAATCTCATTACAGTGTTGAACAACCCTTAATAATCTAATGGTCCTTCATATAAATGTGAGCAGTGTGAGACAATATGTTCTTCTTGNAAAAAAAAAAAAAAAAAAAAAAGGTGAGATGCATACAAAGCATTCATCAGTAGCAGTATTACCACCTACGCCGCAGGGACTGGGAACGCAGCATCGATATTTTAAGTTAGATATCATAACAAAACTTTGTAAGGAAAATTAATATTATTGATAAATTTAAGGATATAAGTAATTGCTCATAAATGAACACAATGTAATTGCTAATCCTAAAGTATCCATACCATTGGTGGCAATTTTTGTTAGGTAAGACATAGTTCTGCTACTTCATACTTTGTATATCAGCAACTATGAAACATACATTTTATCTGCTCTTCTACATCTCTCAACATAGGTGGGAAGGTAAATGTGCTGATGAAAAGGAATTTGAATTCTTAACAAATGAACCAGAGAAGGAGAAAGAGAGTCACATTTACTAATTATCTGACTCACAGGATATTGATTGATGTTATCAAAAATACACACTCAATAGCTATTACACCTCTAAGATAATATATGTTTTGATATAACACAATTAATATGCCTTCCTTTTTATCAAGTGACCCTCTATTCAATATTTTGGAGATTGTTGATTTTTAATGAAAACCAAACAATTAAAGGTACACAGAATTGTGTACTTTCAATTTGTTTTCTGACAGTTATTTCCTAAGATAGCTGTATCAGCTCTGCATAGATTACTAACATCTATATGTCCTCCTCTATTATCTATAGGCCAAATTAACTATGAGCAAGAAATAGCAAAATATAATTTACAGCAATTTATTATCTGTGTCAAGTATAGAATAATAAAGAAAAACACACTTTATAATTTCTTTTTCTAAGATGTAGGAAAGGTACATCTTAAAATGAATACAGAGTATCACAATAAGCATCTCATTAGATAGGATATATTCTACATTAAAAGGCCATGCCAAGATCACCTGGTCTGACCTTCTGCAAAACACATGCCACAGAAAATAATTTGCCTTAATTTCTACATCCCATATACATCATCTACGACTTGAAATGTAATGGACTCTCCTTCATACTCGCAAGCATGCTATTTTCAATTTAAAATAAGCAACTTCTTTCTAAAGTGGATCAGTTAATCCTAAACTTTGGAATCTCAAATCTCTTTCTAACTTTTTATCCTAGATTCAAGAACCATCTTTTGCAATATAATAATTTCTCCCTAGAAACTTAATCTTGCTTCATAAATCAAGACCACTTCCAAAATCTCCTTATTAGACATACTTTCCTGAGCTCAAATCATTGCTTGTGTTTCCTGAGCTCTTCCAACATCTTTTAGACTTGCAGACAAGTGAATGTCATTTCAAGGGCTATCTGCATGTTTCAGAACTAACGAGTCCTCTAGTAGAAACATGGTAGGCTTTGCACATGGATACAATAAAACACATTTTTTAATCCAGGGATTATATTTCTTTAATTTAAAGGTGTTTTCTCACAAATGCTGTCAAATTGTTTTCTAGCATTTTTGGGGTTCTGTTACTATATTATTAATATCTGTTTTAGACAGAACATATTAGTAAAAAATAATTGTAAATTGGAAATATTTTGGCCTAGAAATTGTTTCTGATTTGCAATAAATATGTATATTCGGCAAACTATATATTTAAGAAGTTTTTTAAAACTCTGCAAAGTGAAAAAGCTGGTCAGCAGAGAAAAGAGTGCTTACTGGACTATTCTTACTTAAACAAACTGAAAAACTTTGCTACTTATAGCTAGTTATGCCCAGAAAGCCATACCACAGTTGGGCTTACTATATGTACACAACAATAAACAAAACTATCTCAGAGTTTACAGTTTAACAAGATAAAACTGATGGTAGCAGACAGTCAACACATAAGCAAAATGTTTTAACTGATTTCCTTTTCTAGAAATAACTGTTTGCATACTACATGTTGTGAGATGGTACTCTGCAGATGGGAGAGTTGTTCACTATTCTAATATCATAATATCACAGCTAGTATTCTATCTAAAATATTTTGTTTCATTTTTTAGACTCAAGCAGTTCAGAACCAAATGAAATTAAAAATTCCACCAATTGCCTTCAACACACACATACATACACATATTCAAAGAGACAAAGAATAAAGACTACATGAATCTGAAATCCCTAAACTTTGGCATTTGTTGGAAATTGACTGCTTTACTTAATGAAATTAACTAAAATTTTTCAATGTTATGTGAAAGTAATAGCAAAATGCAGTTATAACTTGCACAAATTAAATAACTCATAAATATTGAAATAGAGTAGGAAAAAAACCCACAAAACAAAAGCAAACCCAAACAAACCTGCTATAAAGCCATATGCATTTTGTTATGTTTATGTGACTAAACTGTAAAGTTCTGAGCAGAACCATGGCATTATTATGTTCCATCTTGTTCAATACATGTTAGAACAAATATCCTGCCTTATGTGCACTTTACGTTTTTAATCAATAAAAAGGCACATGTACATGCAGAAGTACAAACTATGAGGAGAGCCATAGGTATGATCAAGGAGTATGGAAATTTAGTGTGATTTTACAGAGTCAAGCAGTACAGCTGAAAAGGTAGTTGTTATAGGACAGGAATGCATATATAAATATGTACGAAAATATATATCCATGGAGAAATATGAAAAAACAAAACAGTATTTGCATTCACGTTTGGTGTACATTGAATATCACGCATTGCCTCTGCAGCAGAGGAAGGTATGCAGTGAAAAAAGAGAAGTCATGAAAGCTCACATGTAAATGCTTAAAGATTCTTTTTATGAAGCAGAGAACATTGCTCCAAAGAACAGCCATTACAAGATGCACAGGTTCTTCAGCATCTGTGGCAAAAGATGTCTGTGCAAAAAGCCACTAATTTGCGGGGGGTTTTTTTGTCTCTATTATTCACAGTTGCCCAGCTTTAGGATATTTTTCAATTATGTTCCTTAGACACTAATAACTCATAATGGTATGAAGTTTCTGAAATATTCACTTCAATATTAATAGTTGATAAAAAATTTAAAAAAATGACATAAAACTCTTGCTGGACATAAAATACAATTTTTGGTGAACTAAATTATAATCAAGTATACAAATATATCGTAGAAAGAATTCAGACTAAAGCAGAGTCTCATTCTTTCAGATCCTCAGTTTAAGAACTGAATATACTAAATGGGCTGTAGGGGTTTTTTTTTCCCCACCCCATTTATTTCTTGACTCCCTTTATCTTTCCTTTTTTTATTTTTTTTAATCATTTGCAATTCTATAGTGACTTCATCAGCTAGGGAGAAATGTCTCCAGCAAAAGCTGCTGCAAGTAACACAAGATAATTAGGGATAGTGCATTTTAGAAATGAAAGAGCATAAACTATGTGTTAGTAAAAAAGGAATACTGTCTAATGATCAAGGCCCCAGGCTTAAGATGTAAGAAATCGAGAGACTGCTCACAGTCTTTCAAGACATACATCTATAACATAAGGTTTATCTACATCATGAGTAAAATTATTAACAGAAATATCAGTGGGAAAGGTAGAATGGTGATATGGTCTTAAACTGACTAGCTGGCTAAAAAATATCAGTATGTTGTGCCATATTTGGGTTTTTAGTGTGTTTTGAATTACATACCACTTTATCTCACTGTTACTACTAACAGCTAAAATGTATGACATACCTTTGTTTGCTGGCTAGATCTACTCACAGACTTGACCAACTACTTTTTCTTAATCACAATTCACAAGCAAAAATAATATTCTTCCTAGACTGGAAGAGGTATGAATAAAAGAAACACAAGGAACTGATAAAACTGCTGAGGATGGAAGGAGAGAGATGGGTGGATTAAAGATAGGTCTTATAACTAAATACAGGTAAACACAAAGTTATAATTCTTATAGCCACAAGGATTTTACTTTTTTGAAGTGTTTTATTGGTTATAAAACATTCATGATATACAATAAAACTGATTTGTCTTACTTAAAAGCTGTATTAAATATCAGCCTTGTTTTCTCAAGAGCTTAACATTGTTATGCTATTTTCTCTTTCCAATCAATCTCAATCTAATCACACACATTTAAAAACAGTGTCATTCTTAATGTTTAATTCATTAACACAATCCTAGAATGTTGATTTGCTGGCATTTTGTGGTGTTTTTTTTTAAGTTTTCTTGTCTTTAATAGTGCAATTTTATACTGGTGTGTAAGGATTGGACTGCATTAAGACAGTAAGACAGTAAAAGTTTTAAAAAGCAGTGGAATTTTCAGAATGGCGACTCTTGATCTAGATATCCATAACTGGATTTCCTGCACAAAGCTTATTCCTAAAGCTTATGCAGGAATGTACAAATCCTTCCACTTGCTGCAAATTTAAAGTGATATTAGATGGATCCATCCAATCAAAACCATAGTTTTATGCCGCTTTTTACGTTTCCTCACTCCTGGTGATTAGCAGCAATTTCCACTGTGACCTATAAGTTTGAGTAACTACGAACAAACACCAGAAGAACGCGTGCATTAATATAAAACCACATGAGCTACCTCCTAAACATAGTTGTCATGGCCACAGATGTCCAAACCACCAGGCTGTTCCCAAAGCATGCTAACAAACGTTAGCAAGCTACTCAAAATTTATTTAATCGAATAACTTTAAAACTTTTGTGATTTCTATGAGAAATAATTTTGTATCATCTTTAAGAAAGATAAAACATATCCAGCAAAAACGCTGCCTTGATACAGCTTGCTTGTTACATATAAACTACTAGAATTAAACTTCCCCGAGGCTCAAGGATTCATGAAACAAGAACTGCCCCGATAAGGTTGAACTCCAGTTTGAGAAACGAGACAGGAGCCCAGAACAAATAAAATAAAATAAAATTTAAAAAATAAAACAAAATTTAAAAAAATTAAAAAAAAATTAAAACATAAAATAAAACAAAGTAAAACAAAATAAAACAAAATTAAAAGATAAAATAAAGTAGACACAGGCCTGTTGGAGTAAGTTCAGAGGAGAGCCACAAAGATGGTCAGAGGGCTGCAGCACTTCCCGTACAAGGACAAGCTGAGAGTTGGGATTTTTCAGCCTGGAGAAGAGAAAGCTCTGGGGAGACCTTACAGCACTTTCCAGAGCTGAAAGGGGGCTCCAGAAGAGATGGGGAGGCACTCTTTATCAGGGGATGGAGGGACAGGACAAGGGGTAATGGATATAAGCTGAATGAATGTAGATTTAGATTAGATATTTGTAAGACATTTTTTACTGTGAGAGTGGTGAGACACTGGAACAGGTTGCCCAGAGAAGCTGTGGATGCCCCATTCCCTGGAGGTGTTCAAGGCCAGGCTGGATGAGGCTTTGAGCAACCTGGTCTAGTGGAGGGTGTCCCTGCCCATGGCAGGGGGGTTGGAACAAGATGATCTTTAAGGTCTTTCCAACCCAAACCATCCTATGATTCTACAATTCAGCTCCCAGGTGGCAAGACTGTTTTGGTTTGCAACTTTCATAAACCAATTCCTCATAAAAATCTGAAGTGATAGTTAAAAAGCAGTTAATCTATTCAAGGATTCCTGAATTTATCCTATGCCTCTCCAAAACTGTTAATTAAAAGTATATCAAAGGACTTTGATTGCCTGACAACAAGCATGCTGAGCACAGTTACCTGGCACATTAGGGCATCTCACAGCACCGTCTTACTGCCTTCACTGTTCTCTGACTCCCAGAGCACTAGGAGCATTTGGGTTTCAGTGGAGATGCAGCACACAAATACCGTCAGTGTTGGCAATAGGGGCAGACAATGGTCCTAATGGGATTTTAAAGCTTCTGCCTGACAATGCACAAGGGCAAGCCAGCTGGTTACACTTAATCCTGGCTTGGTTTGTGCTCCTGGCCTAGAGAGAAAACATTTCATTTGCACAACCTGGTGCTCTGAGATTTGGATTCCAACTAGTTTCTCTTTTTCACAGAGCTGCAACAGAATACAGACATGAAGTCCCCAAGAGGTAGGGAAAATTCAGCTGTTAATGGCAGTTCTCCTTAAAAGCTGTTACAACATTTTCAGACTTCTTTTACAGTTTCTGTTGCCAAAACAATGCAGATGTGACATAAAGTGCCCTTTGTATTAAAGCTTCTCTCTTTTGACATAATTGCTGACAATCCTCAATCAGCTGAGGACAAAAACACTACTTCTTATTAAAAGTCAACATGTAGGACAGTGTTTACAGTTCACTGCAGCACAGCAGAATATCAGGTATACTGCTCACTCTGGTTTTGAGGTCCAACCTTTGCTAATCCCTGTGAAACTGCAGTAGTAAATTACAATTAAAAGGTCTGAATGAGCAGCAAATTCTCTCTCTGGGGTATTCTCTATCAAAATTAAACAATACAAAGACATGTTTTTTTCTTTATGCAAATGGCTGCCTACCTCAGTGCTACCAACAGTATTACAGCACAACACAACTGTACTCATCACTCTTTGAGAAAAGAGAAAAACAAGAAAAAATGTAAATAATTATGTAATTTAAGTCTGGAAAAGGAAATGTTAATGTGTGTTTTGTGCTATAATAGAGAGCCGTTGCCACTCAAGAGAAAACAAAGCTGTTTGGATGACAAGCTGGTTATTCTATATGGCTTCTTGGTTTGGAGGAATAGTTTTGTCACTTCATTTATGGTAGGAGAGGAGGAAGAGAGAGGAATCTTATGTTTGCTGGGCAGCCAAGGCACCAAGAACTATGAAGCTGACTAAGAAAAATCTGAGTCTTGCACATAAGCAAAAAGAAAATGACAAAGTTATTTTATTCACAGAAAAATTAAAAGTTCACCTTTTTCACTTAAGGAATTACATTTTAAAGCAGTGCAACTACTTAAATATGTCATGACACTATACCTGCTCTTAATTAATCATATTTAAAAAAGGTAGTGTAACACACAAGTAATCCAGGAAAATACCATTATTACACAAAACACTACTCATCAATAGGGAGTATTTTTAAGCATTGCAACATATATGGGTGTTTATAGTGACCATGTAACATGTAGAAATCGCTATCGAGCATTATTAGAAAATTTTCACACAAAAGCTTTACAAAATTGATTATTAAAATAAGCTAGAGCATTTAAAGTAACAAAATTGCATCTGGCTTCATATGAACAAAAATGTGATACAGCACATCCTTGCAAACCTAAGCAAATACACCATACAGCCTTATTTAAGCTACCCCCATTTGGAAGGGGGAGCATTTATCCCCCAGACTCTATGAACAGTTTATTTCTTTCTGAACTGTTCCACTTGAGCATGAAAAGAGACTTCATCACCACTACACAATAACTTGGTAGTGAAACATTATTAGTCTGTCAAGGTGCCATAATGGGGCACCTGCTAGAAAAGCATACCTGAAAGAACATTTAACTTGACCAGCTACTTCTCACTTGAAAGGCACAGAAGTTGGGGAAGAGCAGTTTAAAGACCAATGTGACATTAATTACTACAGATTGATTAGCAATTGCTCTTTCTCTCATTCTTATTTAAAAAAGAGCCTAAAACGTGACACTTATTGAGTCTTGGGCTCAGATGCTTCCCTGCTTACACTGATGCCTTTCTTGGTGGCCACAGAGGGCTGTCCAGCCTAGTGCCCCTTTCCGTCTATGCACTGAAGCACTACTACCAGCTCCACCACTGCCAGCAGACTGGGCAGGAAGCATAGCAGCAGGAAAAAACAAGGAAGGCATTATAGAAGTATGAATTGGCCTTGCAGAGCAGGTGCCTTGCATGGCCTTGCAGCCATTTTTCTGCCCTCATGGCCATTCTGGCAGCCAGTCACCAGACCACGCCAGCTCACTGGCTGGGAAAAATATAGCTCCTCCATCATCACTTCCCTGACTCACCATCCTGCCACAGAAAGGCTACATCCTTGTCCTCAGAGAGCGAGGGAGAGCAGCCAGAGCAGTAGAAGGAGTTTTACTGAAGCAGACACGGTGACAGGGGAGAGGAGCCCTGCCTAGGGTAGCTGCACCCCAGGCAGGAGGGAGCAGAGGGCCCTGGCTTTGGGGAACCTTCTAGCACCAGAGAGGCAGCAAACCCCGAGGAATAGGCACAGGGCTGGCTCGCTGACTGCAGGGAAGAGGTGTGGGTAGGTCAGGTCTCTCTGGGAATGGAGAGAAAGGCCGTTTTTCAGGAACCATGAGGGACTGAAGGGATTTTCTGTCTGGTGACTGTCTGAGGTGACTGAGAGGATGCCCACAGAAAAGGACTTGCCCCTGCAAGGACACAGCAAGCAAGGGAAAATGGGTTTGCAACCTCATTTATTTTTATTCCATCTTACCCAGCAGATCTGAGTTTTTCCTATTTTACAGGTCACCTAGGTCTAATAAAAATCAGGTTTACAGATTATAAAAGCTTTGGTGTTTTGGGAAGGGGTAAGGCTTGGTTATTGTGCCTGTGAGATGATCTCAAGCCCTACTTCCTATATCAGTTTACTTAGCAAAATGGATTCGGGCAGAAAATCGATACAGCAACAGCAACTTTCAAAATTACTCAGTCTGATCTGAGAAAGTGTGGACTCCCAGAAGAGACAAACCCCAAAACATTATGTACAATGCATTCTAGGGAATCAAAACAAGCACAGAAAAAAGAAAATCAATAGTCTTTCAGCCATGTGTAATTTCACAGTATCAAATATGTGCAAATATTTGTGGCAAACACTATTGTTTTCATAGCAGATGGGTAAATTGAAAGTGTTTGGAGCTGGCGGATTTGAAAGTTTGATGTTTATTGCTACAGGCTGTTGCCTTACTTTACAGAGACCACCCAGTGTGAATACAAACTCAGTTTGAATGGGAGAATATGAGCCTTTTTCTCCTCAGTCCTGCACTGCATCATACTCCCTAGATAATATCAAGTTTGGGGGATAAATCCATCTTTTGGAGATTAAATGGGAACAAGTGAAGAGAAAAGATATATTTCTGGCTGCTGGGCAACACCTTGACCTCCCTCCAGCTTTGGAGGACTCAAGAAAATTTGTTATGTGTGCATAGGGCTGGTTACATCAACAGGCAGAGCTGTGATAGGGAACCTTCTTGCTTTCCCTAGTGAAGGTACAAAGATAACAGAACAATTTTGCCATTTTCCCCATTGTTCTCATGATGCAAGACATCTATTAGCTTATGACACAAAGGTTTATCGCATCATGTAACTGCAGTGGTGCAAGTCTAGGCATGTGGCCTGAGATGTGTCATAACACCATCAGATTGCCATCTTTGCCACCTTTGAATATTCTGCATCCTTTCATGAAGGTGAACAGAAATCATTGTGATCTGCATTTTAGTACCATGGACTAACCATATTACTCTGTATGTTGTAGTAAGCCTTCAAACTGTGTACAGCAGTCAAGGTAAAACTGCAATGCAATTTAATATAACACTGGGTTTCTTAAGGTATTAAACCTAGTTCAGCATACCAGTTCTTACTTTCAAGAAAATCTGTAATATAACATAGAGATTACATTAGATATTTCTAAACTACTCTGCTTCTTATATCTTCAGTAGGAACTAGTTCAATACAATAGTATTAACATTCTCAGCAATTAAAGAGTGCCACAAATCTCCCAATTCATTTGATGTAGAAACTATTTTGATTTTGTGGAGTGGAAGAGAAAAGAAGATGAAAACAAAATAAAATGACAGAAAAATACATTGCAGGAGAAACCACCTTGCTACACACATGATTCTCTTTTTAGAAAAAGGATGAAAGAGAAAAAAAAAAGCAAACCACACTGTTAGTCATACCATTGAATGGCTGCTGCAAAGCCTTCAGACTACCCAAGGAGTCCATTACATGACTAGGTCGGATGCAGTAGTGCTGCTTGCCGCAGTCTCAGTTCTAATGGCTCTTTCTTCCTAGAGCTACATTAAAGACCAGGTGGGTTTTTTTAACAGTTCAAATGAGGAGTACTGGTATCTCTGCATGTGAACGCAAAACATGCAGAGGAGAGCAAGATAAGCTTTTGAAGAATGGTCCCAGAGTTCTCATCATCACAGAGATCTCCACATTTTATTCAAGACCAATAATTCTGATTGAATCTTTACTCCTTTTAGCATGCCTGAAAGGAGAAGGGGAAGAGAGTGTACCGTGAGAGAGGGGGTAGAAAATATTTTCAGAGGCTATAGATCCATTAACAAAGACCCAACAGAATTTTAAAATGGCTCATAGACAAAGCAATAAAGAAAAAGATGATTCTTTAAAGAAAAAGATATTTCATGGATGAGATGACTTTTAAAATGAAAAAGGCAGCAAAGCCACCACGTTCTACTAGGTGAAACAAAAAGCAGTAGGAAAGCCCCACAAGAGAGCTACAGCCTGTGGAACTGCCAATATCATTTAAGGCCAGGAAGAGCTAAGAGAAGCAGGACACAGTGAAATTATGCTTCCCTACAGGGATGGGCCAGAGAAAGAAAATTCTACTGAGACGATGACAACTTTAAAATGAAAGAAAAAATAATTCAAAGGGAAAATTTTGTAAATAAATTGTTTGTTAATACCTGATAAAAGTAGTTTGAAATTTGGTGGTGGGAATGCAAAAGGAAGGAGGACTCTCAACATTTTTCATCACAAGGCAGTGTTATCTCGTGCCATAGCAGTCCTCAAACATGCTTTTATCAATTAATCCAATGTACATAATAGACGCACATCTTCACAGAATCACAGAATGTTAGAGATTGGAAGGGACCTCGAAAGATCATCTAGTCCAATCCCCCCACGAGAGCAGAAACACCTAGATCAGATCACACAGGAATGCATCCAGGCGGGCTTTGAATGTCTCCAGAGAAGGAGACTCCACAACAAATCGTGTCTAATTTAATACTGTATTGTTTACAGAAAGAACAGGCAGCGACTGATAGCAATATATTTCTATCTGGTATTTTAGAGGCTTTTAGATGTATCAAGCACAATATACAAGCTGATCCCATGTTATCTAGCTAAACATACCAGAGTTTATTAAAATAAAAGCCTCACCAAACCTGACCTGCAAAAGAAATGGAAAAGGTGGCTGTGCCGAAAGGAGGCTATGACTCTATGAAAGAGACCCATGCTGGAGCAGTTAGCAGAGAACTGCAGCCCGTGGGAAGGACTCATGCTGGAGCAGTTTGTGAAGGACTGTGCTGTGAGAGGGACCCCTCACTGGAGCAGGGAAGACTGAGGACTCATTCCCCGAAGAGGAAGAAGCGGCAGAAACAACACGATGGACTAACTGCAATCCCCATTCCCTGCCCCTCTGTGCTGCCAGGGAGAGAAAGTAGATAAATCAGGAACAAATCCTTTGAGCCTAGGAAGAAGGGAGCAGTGGGGGAGAAGTGCCTTTTTAAGATGTAGTTCTCTTTCTCATTATCTTATGGTTTTGATTGTTAACAAAAATTAAATTGTTTTTCTGTTTTCCCCAAGTTGAGTCTGTTTCTTGCCCATGACCATGAGTGGTGAGTGAACCTTCCCTGTCTTTGCCTCAATCCATGAGGTTTTTACCTTTTGTTGTCCCAATTCTCTGCAGCCTAGTGAAGAGGAGGAGGAAAGTGAAAGGCTGTGTGGTGCTTAGTTGCCAGGTGGCCCTAGCGTGGCCTTAAAACCATGACACAGGCTTTCAGCCATTTCAGAATTCTGGTTTTATCAAAATATGAAGCATCAAGGTTTAAAGTCATAAAATTCAGGTTTCTGAAACACCAGGAGTAATTGTTAACTAAGACATAAACAAAGATTAGAGTAAGTAGCGTGCAATTAATAAGCATAAGTGATTAGAATCAAAAATTCAGAAACAATGAACCTCTAAATTTCTCAGGATTTCATGATTTAACTAAGCAGTAGATTTTACAATTAAACTAAAAATCAAGTCCAAGTCATTTAG
This sequence comes from Syrrhaptes paradoxus, assembly GCA_013400615.1. NCBI lineage: Eukaryota > Metazoa > Chordata > Aves > Pterocliformes > Pteroclidae > Syrrhaptes > Syrrhaptes paradoxus. The sequence continues at coordinate 34,741 of VZTO01009395.1, read as the reverse complement.
TATACTGAAGTCTCACAATGATTAGGCCTATTCACAGAAACTGGAAGATAGCCTCACACCTTAGATACTGGAACTACTATGAATATTTTCCGTAAGGCTACTACTTCATACTTGATTAAAAGATTGCAAGATATATTTTTTCCATTATCCTCAGTAGCTTCAGACACACACTTTGCTATTCATCAAAGACAGTGTGAAAACTGTTGTACAAATGGGAAGATGACATGAGACCTTTCATGGTATTGCATACGAATGCATACAATCTAAGCACTCAAAACAAATGACAAAAACAGTTGACAAAGGAATTAACAAAAGCAATGAGAAAGTGAAAACATGATAACCAAAAAAAAGTAGCCCAAATGAAAAAAATCCAAATTAGGAAAAATAAGACAAACATACAGGCAAATTTCATTTACAGCTGGAACTATATTTCTTATTAAATCTATCTCTCTTTCATTTTAATAGTAAAATATTACTCATTCTGAAGCATCAATGTATCCTGTAGGAGTGCACAGATTAACAAAATACTTAAAACTCTCTTTAAAACTCTAGAGCAATTTAGAAGTATCCTAGACTGAGTAAAAGAGAAGAAACATGAAGAGAACAAAATAGATATAATGAGCTGTTAAACACCCAAATGCCTTACTGAAATTCAGACATTGCTTTCAGTTCTCCAAAACAGTACAGCAAAGAAATAGTTTCTTCTGTTTTACTTTTCAAGCTATGAAATGAAGACTTTACTGTCTCTTTACTTAAACAGCTCCTTCAAATTGTTATACTGAAGCTGTGAAGTACCACAACTGTGGTGATGTTGTGATGGGGTGTGCAGGTAGAGGAATGGGTTACTTTCTTTTGGGGGGTTTTATTAACAAGTGTCAAAAGTATACGGGAGCAATACTAAAATATAGGTTTCCTCATTCCTTACCTGGGAGCAATTGAACTAGCAGTTCTTTGTAAATTCAAACACACAGAAAGAGCATTAAAATGTACCATTCTAGGTAGAAACATATGCACTTATTTATATCTAAATGTATTTGTTGTGACATGGGTAATGTGCTGTGCTCTTTGGTCTTTTTATTTCACCTGTAATAAACTTTAGTAGCTCTCAAAGCAGTTAGTCCCTGAAGTTGCTTACCTTAAACGACTGTAAATGGAGCTAGAGGTGCAGGAGGACTTCATCAGGCACTAAACTGTACAACTGAGAGGAGCACAAAGTATTATCTGTTGATAGCCAATATCAGCATTGCTTTCCAAGAACTGCTATCAAAATCAGAATAAAAGGAGACAGCTTTGTGACAAATTACAACACAGTTTAATCAATCAAACTTCTTAAATGTAGGAGTTTTGTTTTGTGGGGATTTTTTTAGCTAACATAAGCAAATATTAATGTGAAATAACAGCTTAAACTTTTTCCTTTTATCTGATTAAAATAAGTCTTAGTGGACTCCTGCCAAACTTTTGAAAGCACTTTGCCTTCGCAACTGATGATTTCTACTGGTTTTGGCAAAAAAAGGTATTTTGTTCTCACATTCAATAGACATATTCAGTTTCCTTTCTCTTCAAGGAAGTGTTGATACTAGATGCTTAGTTATGGGTAAATGCTTCCACTTCCAAAAATGCACAGTTGACTTTTGTACAGACTTTTTTTCCTTCTGACAAAACCCCAGAAATATTTTGTTTAATGTTAGAATTAATCCTGTGGCCATTCAACATATTTGATTTTCTCCCCGGTTTCCCAGTTCAGGCAGTGTATGGCTTAGATTTATTAATTTCAACTGTCTGTTTCCCTCTGTGTAATAACTTGCAAGCAATCTCTAGTCAGCAAGGAGAAATAGCCTTGGCATACAAAGAGGGTCCTTCTAGCTACCTTTTAGTCAGTATGTCATACTCTAATGTATATATTATTCTAAACTTTTAGTGAAACAATTCTGAAGCTTGAAAATACGTAATAGTCACTTTTTTTTCTCTATTTCATTTATTGACACTGGTAAGCTCTCATTTTCTAGATACCTTTTTGCTGATTATAGGAGAAAACACACTCCTAATACTTGAAAAGTATGGTTTAAGTTCTGCAATAGGGAATGTTTTTTCAACCTAAGGAACAATCTATTGAGTAGTGGGACCCAGCTTTCTAGAAAAACAGGACAACATGCAATCAAGCTAAACTTTTATTTTTTTAAAATATTCTGTAGTATCATTTGTAAGAGAACTTGCACCTGCAATTACTGTGTATACAGAGAACTGAAAACACAACAGCAATATTTAAAACAACACACCTACTAGCCAGTAAGAATAAAAAAAAAAATTAAAAATCAGTGCTTTTTAACTCCCAGAGCCAAGGTCTTCAGACAGATATGATATTAAGTAACAGCTACAGCCCTGTAAAGTAGCGCAGCCACTACTATGATGGTTCTCACTGCTGAAAAAAAAAATTGTCTACAACAGTTGACACCTGTGTCATAAGATGGGTGGAAGGGAATGAAGGGGATACTTTGACTCATACTTGCTTCCTAAACTTTTAATTCCATTCTTGGTTTTAAACTCTGTTCAAGTGCAGTTCCAATCCATGCAACAATCTTACAATCACAGGTATGAATGATGCACAAGAGCTCTTGTGCTCCAGCAGCTGACACACAACTTTCTACATATTTTTCATATTTACCCCACAGTTTGCCACATAGCCAGTTTTACAATATTAATGCTATGACCAGTTAGGAAGAAAGTTACCAACATGAAATCTCCAGGGCTATATGCCTCTATCAGAATATTAGTAACATTGGTTTCTGTATCTCTGTCTCAGACAATACCAAAAATGCTCCTTATTTCCAAATCATTGTTTTGACTGAAGTGAAATTCTGCTTTAACATCCTATACTGAAGTCCTAATTTTACGCAAAATGACAGACTTATGTTTTAATAAAATTGTAGTCTTTAAACATAACTGGCAAATACATGCAGTGCATTATTTGTTATGAATAGCTGACCTGAGTAAAATGAGTTCCCTTCCTTGTCCTAATGACTGAACTTATAGTATTGTTTTTAAAAAAAAAAACCAAACAAAAACATCAGAATGCAGTGCTCAAGAAGAGTTAAAAGTTGCACACTATAAAAAAGCTTGCCTCAAGTTTTCCTCATTATGCTGCTTAAAATATACTAGCAATAACGAACATACATTTCAACAGCCTTTAACTTAAATTTTGACTAACTGTGGGGGTGCTTTCTTTTAAAGAAAAAAGTGTCACACCTGCATTTTTTTTTCACCTGTTGTCTGGAAAATACTAATTTTCATGAAAATGGTGTTTGGGTATTTTAATTTTTTTTTTTTTCATCTAAAACACACATGGAATGGTCATGCATTTGATTTTAGTTTGAGGTGAAGATTTTATTTGAACTTNAAAAAAAAGGAAACAAGGAAACAACGAACCAACCAGAAAATCACCCACTTTTTTTTGGTCAGTCATGCACGAAACACCTGGTAGCTCCCCCAGGAGTCAAAGTCCCTGAGCTTTGATAATTTTGGTGCCCGTTCCTTTCCTCATCTTCTGCACCAGCCAGACAGTTTAATTTTGCTGCCAGGCCGTAGTTCCCAGTCCTCCTGGTAAGAAACTCAATTGCACAGAAGTCAAGCTTGCTGGCGCATGCAGTGACAGATGGTCACTGAATGCATCCTGGACCTCCTTAAATCTGTATGATATAATGTCTGAGAGAATCCATTCTTGGCATTGGCAAATGCTGAGAACTGGTAACATGTGACACACAAATGTATTTGAAAGACCCACAAATGACAAAACATGCTATTATTTTATACACAGCATAATAGAAAAGTGTACTTTGAAAAGTACACTCTTATAAAGTAAGAAACTGTAACAAGCAGTGAAACCCAGATTACATAATTGAAGCATAAGAACATGAGGTAAACATTTTTTCCAAAGCATTATTTTTCCTTAAAAACACTCATCAGCATCAGAACTATTCTTTCCCTTGTTCAGAAATTAAATATGTATGTTTGATCTCTCCAGATAAGACAGAGGAGTCTATTTACTGTAAACAACAAGAAAAGAGCAGAAGCAAAGTCTGTCATTAGCAAAGCTGATTCTACACATTGCATACATTCTATACTGATTCTATAGCTGATTCTATACATTGCATCAGATTGATGGAATCTAAGTTAGGTAAGGTGGGTCTGCACAAGTACAGCAATGTACCCATGTACCCATGTTCTTCAGAATAAGATTACAAAGTAAAAGTATTACCACCTCAAGACCAGTTTCACTTACTCAAATAAGCATGCATGGGTAATGTCTTGAACGCAAATCCTTTTCCAAATAATGACTGAAGGAGAGATTTCCATTAATCACAATACACACTTTGTAACCTGTGTAAAGCATTGCAAATTCTTATTTGACTTTGGAAGATAAATTAGTTGTGAGCACAAGTCAGGTTATCTCTGGGTCACACTGGAATAAATCTTACCAGGAATTTATCTGTACAAATTATAACAAATGCAGCTTCAGGAGGGTGAGATTACTCTCAGTTTTAATAAGAAGCTTTTGGGGAACTAAAATCATGATGCTAAAGTTCTGTCACAGCTTCCTTAGACGAAGGTAATATTGATGAAAACCAAAGCAGAATTATATGCTGTGATTAATAGTTCCCAGTTTTTCTAATATTTACAAGCTGCAAACATTGTATGAATGATTTTATATAGATCAGTATCTGCTTTTTAGTTTTCTTCACTTCTATGAAAGCACCACACCTACCCATCTTTCTAGATATATTTAAAGTACTTTCAAAAAATAAAGTGTATACCTGGGATATCTTTTTATGCCTTTCTTATTCCAATTTCCTATTAAATTTCTCTTAAGTTTCTTTTAAAAATAAATATCTGACCAAGCAGAAGGTACTTGTCACAGACATAGATGCATCTAGGTCATCTGATTATGTTGATGAAAAGCATATTTAAAACAGTTTAAGCAACTAAACAAAATACTTTTAATGAAATACTAATATTAAGTAACTTAGTAGCCATATGAACTAAATTCTCCATGCACATTAAGCAAAATTTTGAAGTGCTATTTTAACAAAGTATTTCTCATCCTTGCAGTATTACTTTTACTATATATAATTATTCTTATGGCAATTCTAAGACTTCATATGACCCATAGGAATCCCCAAAGTTATAACCATAGCATTTAATGATTAGAAAATTATTGAAAATCAAAACCAGGTATTTCTTCTAAACCTGTGTTTTCCAATTTACAGACTTTGAAATCAGATTTTTGTCATATATTGCTTTTACTCTCATTTCCACATGCAGTATCATTAAAAAAGATTAAAAAAAATTGACTTAAAAATACGCATATTGAATTTAGTACTGTAAAACAAGTTAAACGTGTAAGATTATCTCTATATAGCTATCATACAAAAGCTAGTATAAATTATGCACTGCTACTGTAGAAAAAGCGAACATATCTATATTAATTAGCAAGAAAAAACATATGCAATGGAATGTAGAAACAATAGACCTCGTCTTGTACTGTGTTTTGAGGAACAGCCAAACAGCTGTAGTATTTAGTTATACAGAATGCTTCTCAGTATTCACACCATGCATTGTAATGAACAACTCTTCCTAAATGCTCATCTAAAAGGAGATCAAGTATTTAAGAATTCAGCTATTGCTACATTAGGAGTTACTGCATGAGAGTAGCTNTATAGCTGATTCTATACATTGCATCAGATTGATGGAATCTAAGTTAGGTAAGGTGGGTCTGCACAAGTACAGCAATGTACCCATGTACCCATGTTCTTCAGAATAAGATTACAAAGTAAAAGTATTACCACCTCAAGACCAGTTTCACTTACTCAAATAAGCATGCATGGGTAATGTCTTGAACGCAAATCCTTTTCCAAATAATGACTGAAGGAGAGATTTCCATTAATCACAATACACACTTTGTAACCTGTGTAAAGCATTGCAAATTCTTATTTGACTTTGGAAGATAAATTAGTTGTGAGCACAAGTCAGGTTATCTCTGAGTCACACTGGAATAAATCTTACCAGGAATTTATCTGTACAAATTATAACAAATGCAGCTTCAGGAGGGTGAGATTACTCTCAGTTTTAATAAGAAGCTTTTGGGGAACTAAAATCATGATGCTAAAGTTCTGTCACAGCTTCCTTAGACGAAGGTAATATTGATGAAAACCAAAGCAGAATTATATGCTGTGATTAATAGTTCCCAGTTTTTCTAATATTTACAAGCTGCAAACATTGTATGAATGATTTTATATAGATCAGTATCTGCTTTTTAGTTTTCTTCACTTCTATGAAAGCACCACACCTACCCATCTTTCTAGATATATTTAAAGTACTTTCAAAAAATAAAGTGTATACCTGGGATATCTTTTTATGCCTTTCTTATTCCAATTTCCTATTAAATTTCTCTTAAGTTTCTTTTAAAAATAAATATCTGACCAAGCAGAAGGTACTTGTCACAGACATAGATGCATCTAGGTCATCTGATTATGTTGATGAAAAGCATATTTAAAACA
>VZTO01009395.1:0-28012 GCA_013400615.1 Syrrhaptes paradoxus | reverse complement strand
TCTTGTACTGTGTTTTGAGGAACAGCCAAACAGCTGTAGTAGTTAGTTATACAGAATGCTTCTCAGTATTCACACCATGCATTGTAATGAACAACTCTTCCTAAATGCTCATCTAAAAGGAGATCAAGTATTTAAGAATTCAGCTATTGCTACATTAGGAGTTACTGCATGAGAGTAGCTTGCCACTGTTAAAAAAAAAAAAAAGGAAAGGTGCATAATCAAAGTGATCAGACAGAATACATATATAGGGTTACATTTTATTTTATTCAGACTTCTGAAGCCCTTTTATTACAGTTAATTTTAAAAAATTCTCTTCCTGACGTGGTTATTGCTGCACACATATGCTGTATTTCCTCAGAGAAATATAAGAAATATTTGTGCCAAAATACTGACGAAAAAGTTATCTTCACTTTTTCTGTAGCTTGCCACTGCTTATATTTAGAATGTACAAGGATGTTTATTAGCTTGTTTTTTTAAGGAAGTGATATCAAGTCATGTGCCAAGTCCTTTCTCTAGCTGTACTCTAGATGCTTTCAAAAAGAAATCCTACAGTTTTTAAAGTCATTGTGCAGCTTCTACCAAATTTTACATTGGTAAGAAGCTCTAGGCAAAATCAAATTCTACTTACTTCATTAAAACAGCAGTAAGACAGATGAGAGACCCTCTTACTGCCCTCACTGAAGGAACAGCTAAATCTTAAGATAAAAATTACTGGACACCAGATTATTCAAGAGCCAATATGTTAATTGCAATGAAGTCTCCACCACCTCATTTTTCAGTTTACTTTTTCAGAGGAAGTTCTGTTTTCTTCAGAATGTCTGAACTTCACAATACTGAGAAATGTCATTTCATCACATAAAGTAGGCATATGAACATATTTACGGTGTAACTGACGAACCAAAATCATAGCACTGTGTAAGGTATAAACTCACCTATGGAATTTCCTTTTAATACAATGGGTTCTGTACATGAAACTAAGTCAATAAACATATTAGTTAATATCACATACTCAGAGTAACTAATTGCTCATATAATTCATGTTGCAGAAATAGGATTTGTTGAATGGCCTTCATTTTAAATATAAAATACATTTTATTGTTTTACGGCACGTATAACTTCTGCTGTGTACCTTTCTTTAGAAAGTTTTTTAAGTAGGTGAGATAAGATACCTTATTTTAAGGTTTTCCATTCCTTTTTTTATTACTCCTTAAACAACTCAGGAAATTTTAAACATAAGATAAACATTTTTATTGCCCAGAAGGGAACCACTGAAGCCTACTTGAAAGTCTATAACATTATTTCACACAATAAAGCCCTATTTCACAATATGTGCCACATTCCTAAAGAAATCAATTTTGCCAAGCAGACTGTCCCTTCAGACTACATTTCTCACAGAGTTCTTGGTCTTTTGAGCTCACTCAAGCAGATGGAAAAGCTGGGGGGTATTTGAGCTGTGTGAAGAGAAAGGAAGAGAAAGAACCTGTACCTGCCAGGCTTCAAAATCACTGCTTTTTAATCACTAGAAAGAAAGAGGAAGGAAGTTGCAGTATAGTTCATAGCATTAAATATGAGCCATACTGGAATCTGGAAATATGTTAGTGTTATGCTATGCTCATTAAGAACTAATTTTGGGAAGATACTTTCATAAGACAGTTATTTTGGCAAAAAACACCTGAGCATCAAAATACATTATACAACTACTAAAGTTAAGAGTTTAACTGCAAAGATCTGAGGAGAGTTGGGAGGGCAAGTGTGGCAAAGCATTTAACACTAAAGAAATAGAATTAGGTCCGGACCAGGTTCTAGATGATGGCTGTTTTATATTATAGACAGCAGCTCCAAGAACTAGTACTTGCTGTCATCCTTCCTGTTTACTGCTAGTGGCCGTCTTTTATAAACTTCATTTGCAATAAAATGCAAACTAATAAATTTATAGTAGAATAAATTTTCTAACTGGACAATGAATACATTGTGAAATATCTAGAATGTCACCACATAATTCAAAGAATTACAGAACATTTGATTATGCTGCTTTACTGCCATTTAATATTTGAGTGATGCATCTGCTTTAAGAAAGAAGATGAATCAATGGACTAGACAGTCCCAGAATTTGGTGAGAGATTTAGTTAAGACTACCTTTTCTGAACAGTTGTTGGCTGATGATCCAGACAAAAGTCTTATAGCCTAGGTAGGCCATTAATAATTTTTTAAATAATTTAATCTTCTGGTCTTGCTGCCCTCAGATACTCCTGAAGAACAGAGTAAATTTATGCAAGACAATCACCCTGAAGTAGTCATAATCTTTAGGATCTAATTAGAATCTGAAGCAAAGACAGTATGTGTTTTTATTCCACATAAACTACAGTATTCCTCTTCCGAAGCACTATGTTCATTCTTAGTATTTCAAAGTTTACACAAAATTCTTTATTTCTTTAAGAGAAATTAGGTATCAGCTCCATAAAAGTTTGCATTTGTTTATTTTTAGGGAGAAACCTTACATTACAGTATTCCTGACTGAGCATGTTTTTTGGTTTTAATTGCAAAAGTAATCACTTTTTATACAGGTTTAACTTCAAGAAAGCAAATCAATTAATTTCCTTTCCTAGGGCAAAGTACAAGAAATGCTTTCCATCACTGAGGCTGGCACTCTATCACTCACTTGTATTACCTCCATATTGCGCTCCCGGATTCCGCTGAAGAGGTGTCATGATGAATGATACCAGATTACGTGGCAAGGCAGTTTGTAGTGTGGTGTTCACAGGGAAGTGACAGCATTCTCTTCTGGGTTTCAAACCTTAGTGTTTGATAAGAACCAAGATCTTCAAGAAGTAAAAGGCTAGTACACTTGCTCTTTCTGACCAGGCAGTGCTGTGGCTGCTTAATATCTACTCAAAGCCACAATCACCTTCTGATCTGAGGAGCAGGTGACTTGGTGATTCTCTTGCTATCCACAGACAGTCATGAAAAGTTAGAGTACAAAAGATTAAGTAGTATTCTAGTCACCCAGACAGTTTACTCTGTCCTTGTGAGAACTGGTCCAATGCATCATCATCTATCATAAATGGCTTATAATATGACAGTGTTGGATCTTTAAGGTTATCTATGCACCAATACTAAATAAGAAAGATAAATCTGCAGAAAAGCTCAGAGTAATTCTAGTCAGCAGTAAACAGCTCTTCCTTCCTTATAGACATGCAAGCCTCAAAGTCTGACAATTCAAATTAATCATGGGGCTCAGAGTATGAAGCGACCTTTCTTAGTTACTGAGAACAGACCAACAAAGAGATACTGTACAAGTTTCCATTTCAAATATATAGCCATTGCCTGTTTCTATAATAAAGTTAACGGACCAAAATCCACATTTTAGTCACCCATTTGAGTGTATTTTAAAAAATAAAGTAAAATCTTACATTTGGATATTTTTATCAAAGCAACTTTATTTTACAACTTCAAATACATTATAACATAATGATTGAACTGAGCCATAAAGTTAGGATGCTTCTAATAACATTGGATTAAAATAACAAAGCATTTCAGTAATGTTTCTGTTCCAAGACACAAGACACTGGTTTACATATTCTTTAAAAAGAGAATAAATAACATTAGAGAGCAACTACCATACACTGTTAAACATCTGCTGTAAAAAACTTGAAACACTGAACAAATTGATTTGATTTTGGTAAGAGTCTGCATTGTAAGATCATATTCCAGATTTGATCAAACTAGAGAATAACCAGATGCTTCTGAGACTTAATAATCACTGTGCTGTTAGTTGCTGCTTTTTTTTTTTTCTTGTCTTTCATTATTTTCTATCAGGACACTTTTCCTCCTATGAGTACAAGTTCAGATTAAAATGAACCCTCACTGGAAAGTTATCTCCTGGCCTCTCAATCTCAAGATAACCCTGGTAACAAAGAGGTTTTTTTATCAGTGCAGACAAACTACCTAGTGCTGAAAAGATACCAAAAATACTAAAAGAAAATGCATGGCTGAGGTTGTAGTAGCATTCTCACAAGGGGCTCCTGACGCATCAGCTTTTGGGGCTCTGAAAAACAGTATGTATATCACCAGTAAAATAACACCAAATATGAAATTAAATAATCAAATAAAGAGCCTGTGAGAGTCACTGCCAAATTGAAAAAGTTCTTTATATACAAGGAGGCCAATTTCTCAGAGGGAGCAATTAGAAATGCAGAAATGCATACAATTAGGTTAAAAGTATAACAGCAATACATCTCTCCATATCAATTTAACGTGCTGCACAATTACCAAATGTGAAAATAATCATTACAACAGAGCATTTGTGGGAAAAAAATGTTTCTAAAGTACTCTTAAGAGTCCTCAAAGACTACTGAAAAAACCTAGAGAAGAGTATTCAGATTTTACATAAAGAACAACTTGAAGTAGAAAAAAGCCATCAAAACAAAGGAAGATACAGAAAAGCTTAAAAAAATGCTAAAATCCATAATATGTCATTCTGGTTTTTAAAGAAAAAAAATATTAGGATTTTTACCTTTTGTTCTTGTTAATCAGATTTTAAAATTTTCCTTTGAAAAGCTAGCATTCTTTTTTTCATGATGAATCATGAACTTTAATGCAAATCTTTGCTGCTTTACTCATAATGTGATGACTCAAATATGTAGGATTCAATGCTTATCATGCTATGTCTTCACTAGGGCTAGGGACACAAGACAGAGGCACAAATGGCCACCTGTATCGAGAAGCATTCCATCATAAATTCATATATTACTAAATACTTAGATAAATATAACCTGCATCAGTAAAAAATAAAAGAATTTGAATATAAACCTGATGGAAGTATTTTAGCACTACCACTACTGTGCTATGGCAATTAGAGGTACCTTTCTCAAGGCAAAATGCCCACTTACTCAGCAGTAACTTGTCCAAATACAAGCTGATAATGCATACAGAATTGTATGCTTTGAATTTACACCATGTTTACATTTACATCACTTTTGTAGCATGTAATTTACATTTCTGCTACGTTATACAATGTTAAGTATTCGACTAGTAGTAACAGGCTGCTGTTTCAAAAAAGTGCATGGTTGCTGACACAAACAATATTGCAGTGCCTAGAAATTCTCTGCTGTAGTTAACTAAATTCTAAGTCAGGTCCTTGGTTTCACTGTTATTGAACAGCATCTAAGCCTCCAAGGGGAAGCCTTGCAGGAGCAGCACGTTGCACCTACGATTTGGGAGTAACCACCACCACTTCTGAGATTCACTCTGCTCCAGCTTATGCACCTAACTCAAGAATAAATTAGACGGCTGTCATAAAACGAATTAATCATTGCTGTGCCTAACTGTATCTTAAGTCTAGCACGACCAACAGTTACCTTTGAAGACAGGGTGAATAAAAGGTCACAGATACCTTTCGTATTGCAACCAAATTGTTAAATTATTCAGGAAGCGGGAGACCAGTTCGCCCTGCTCTTCAGAAGGAACTCCAGTCTACCCTTCCTTTACCTCAAACAACCCTAACCACAGGGGAGTAGGCTACTTTGAGGAAAAAGAGAAGCTATCCTGTCTCTAAACAAGAGAGAAATGTGATTGCAGCCTAGCTGTTAGCTCACTGGATTTGGGAACAGGGAATTCAGGTTCTGGTTCTTTTCCCTGTGTCTGGAATAGCCCCTCTGGGATCTCTTTGCTGGCTGGCCTGGCAGGCTGTAAAGGAGCAGAATCTGTCAAACTGTAGGACTCCTGGTTACCTGAGCTACCAAGGGCACGTTTTCAAAAACTAGGTGGAAATAGATTTAAAATACTTGCTTGAGAGTTACAAAATTTCAAAATGAGATCTTTTGTGTGATCTCATAACAGATGTGAACTCCTATTTATATGGACAGTCACATATAGGTGCTTTAAAACGAAAGGCATCTCTGGAAACATATGCTGTCCTTTCTACGGTGTTTCTCTAGTCTTCTTATGAACTTGCTGCCGGAAAGAAATTTTTTTTTCAGACTTCTTGCTCTCTCTTGCCCTTTTAATTCAGAGATGGAATTAAATTTAATGTCACTTCAAATTAAGTGATGGCAGGAAACACAGGAAATTTCAGTCTAAGGTCAGAGAAGTGATGTGAACAACCCAGGCAGATCTTATGATGCATGTAAAACATACAATAGAAAGCTTTTTGCTCACTTAGGCTTAGTATACAAAGAAATCAAGAGCTCAAATTTATCTAGATTTACTTAGAGGAAAATTAGAAACAAAAGTGGACAGAGAAAGGAAAGAGAAGAGGAAAATCAAATAGTAAGGAGTTCCTCTAGGATGTTTTTGTCAGACTGCAATCCCCGTTCTATCTACACAAAAGAGAAAACTGTGGCTATTCACAAACCCAGCAGTACCTCATATACAAAACCTGGCTTCATTAAAAAAAAAGAAAAAAAAAAAACAAAAAAAAAAAAAACAAAAAAGAAAAAACAAAAAAGAAGCCAAACCACTTGCCAAAATATGCTATTTTTTCTAAAATACTTTTACCAAAGTAGAATCCTACATAAGAAACCAGAGCAACACGAAGAGTTAAGTAGTAAACAAAATCATAAATAATATTCAGTGATTGGTTTGCAGATCATGCTTTTTAATTATAAAGTCACTGAATACTGCCATCATCTGTTTCCATTTCATGTTTAAATATTGTATTTTCAAAAATATATAACAAAGATAATTGCAGAGCTTTACCATTATACCAACACTACCAGATTTTCTGATCGTACATGTCAGCATAAATGGAAATTTCTTTACAGCATGTCTAATCTCCTGTATGAACATTCACTCAGAAGGATGTTTCATAGGGCTAATAAGATAATATTCTTGCAACAGACATGTTGATTAGATTTACAACTCTCAACTGTTTTTCCAAAATCACATAAGGTGTTAATTCCTGTGACAGTACTTGACAGTACAATATTTGTCAACTACTTGAATGAATCCTTACACTACAAACAGAGCACAGAAATTCCAAACCTGATTTAATTACTCAAACTGTAATTATCTGATGCACATAATTCATAAATGGCCTACCTACTTAACATGCAATGACATCAATTATTATGCATGGCATATAAAATAGGATATGCACAGGATCGTGTATTTTTCAGTTATGCTAGATGGCTCTCAAAGGCACATTTTTTCAGGAACTTCCCAGAAATAACAATAATTGTACATTATTTCTCTCTTATGGATCTAGTCTGTCAGGTACTATTATATTCTAAGCAAATATGTGGCCATGTTCTCAACTGTTCCATAAATAAATGTAGTTTATATGTTTATGTAAATTGAAAGTAATGTTCTATATGTAAATACATAAACTAGATTGAGGCAATACTGCATATGCTTGTTTAATGTAACACACGAATTTCAAAGTTTTAGGTGAGATAAAACAACTGTTTGATCTGGTGAAGTTCCTTCAACAGAAAGCAAAAGTACATAGAGATCATAGTATTATAAACTTACTGGAAAAATCTCAGAGGCACTGGCATAGTTTGGTTTCATACACTATCACAATATAGATAAAGAATCATTCCTTTCATACACACTGGAAGAAATTTTCCTTAACTTCCCAAACATTGTGTCCTGCCTTGTGCATTTGGACTATCAGTACTTGAAGTCAAAATAATTTTTGACACTGTTGGGCTTCTGGACCTGGAAAGAATACATCTCCTCATAAGAGACAAAAAGAATTGGATACATTAAATTTTGGGGTGCCCCCAAGACCCCAAAAAGAAGAATGGCTTTGAGCAGGAATACTGAAAAGGACCTTTTCAGTGATTCTGTCTATATTTGGTCTCATTTCTGTAACCTTTTCCTCTCCACTAGAAGCCTCTGAAATTGGTAAAATGAACTTACCGTCTGACACACATACACGCTTTTTGTCACTAATCCTCAGAATAGATTATATGCACTAGAAGCAGGTTAGAGAAAACAGTCATTACACTCTTGGAACAAAAGTAAAAACAGATGAAAATACTTAGTTTTCATTTAAATACATTCTCTTAACTGCTTTCATTTTTTCCTCCCATTTGCAATATTGTCTATACTGTCTCCAACAATACCAAATACACAATCACACACATAAGTGCATACAGATTTAAATTGGTCCTGTGTAATGCTACAGCAAGTATATTGTTACAGGGCCTTTTTTGACTGCATATATTATGTCCCTTGTTGAGGATTTGGCTTACCAATACTGCCTTTACCCATGATTTGGAAAAAAAATGCTGGTAGCTAGCATATAACAAATTATGAGGATGAAAAATAATTCTTCCTAAACAAACAAAAAAATAGTTCTTATCATGGTTAGGAATGTATTTGCTCCCATTATATACAACTAGAGGCGTTTTTTATCCCAAGCATGCTTAGCAAAAATGTTTTGTACAATAAAACTATGATAAACCATCAAGACTTGCAATACTGGATAACTTCTGAGTAACCATAAACAATGCCTGGTTTATATATCTGTCTATGATAGCAGGCTGTGTTGTTATGTGAGTGGGCAGACATTGATATCTTATTTTGTGCAACTGCCCCCTTGCCTTCAGTCTATAACACTATTATATCTCTAAGGCGCTGTACTTGTGACAAGTGTAACATCATGCATGGCTTTATCAAAAACAGTGAACAATAGCACACTTGGGACAAGTGTGGACCTTTGTGGATGAGGTAAAAATGAAATTAATTAGGTTTTTATTATGTATCTAATATTTTTGAAAAATAAATCTTTGCAACCAGGGTTAAGTAGGGAAACTAATAAAATTAGGGAGATATCACCTATCTTTAAAAAATAAAAAAAGTATTTTAAAAAGGAATGAGGTTTGCTTTGACATTCCATACACTTCGTAAATTAATAGAATCAAAATAATTAGAAGAAAGGAGCCATTCATGCTTACAAAAAGATGATGTGAGAAATTCACACATTTCATCCTATACACATGATTTTGTTTCAACCTTCTTCATCTACTCCTCAAAAAAGTTCAGTTATACTTCCTTTTCAAAGGGAAATAACTGCAGGAGTTTACTTATTGAAAGAGTATTAGCCACCTACAATGAAATTAATTCTTCTCATCACTTTTCTTAGACACCTTTTGAAGCACAAATTTAAGCATATGCGTTCATTTTCTGAAAATTAATTTCTATTCTTGAAAAGATAATTGACTGTCAATGTTATAGCCTCAAAGGAAGAATCAGATTTGCATTTTTCATTATACAGAAAAAGACCAAATCTTTCTCCCTCTAGTTAGCTTCAGAAAGAAATGGGCAGTGACTTGTGAAGGTGCACTCATGCAGAATCTCAGCTTCAGGTCAGACTGGAGGGCCATTGGTGGAGGGGGTTGAATAGATGAATAGATTTGGAGAAAGATAAAGCAGAAGAAGCCTGTTTAGGCTGTGGAAGAAGTGCATAGTTTCCCCGATTATTTATGTGTACAAGAAGATTAATGATAATCCAGTATTTCGAAAGTAATGTACTCAGCAGAAGAGGTAGGGTCAGGAAGAGCACATAAATTTTTTCTTTGATGTGCTTGTCATCATAAGGTTCTGCCCCAAACTAAACAAATCCCTTTCCCTTCTAGGATTAGGGGAAGCCCATCACCTTCTTTTGTACTACTGTGGTTTTTAACCTTCTCAGAGCAAGACATAAATATATATCAGAAAAAGAGGACAAAAGCTTCTTGATGGATCTGAAAAGGACTCTGGTTTACAGAAAATGAAATGCCTAATTTGTGACAGTTGATTATACAGAATAAACAACCAACCAAGTTCAGAACAGTATCATCATGCTGGCTCATTACAAGGACTATGCCAAAATACAGGGAAAATATTGGAAAACTGTTATTAGATACTATCTCCACACCCCACAACCAACCGCCCCAAGAATGAAAATGGTGAGAACATTCAAAATTTATCCAACTGACATTTATTTTTATTCAAATTTCTGGAAACTTGCATATGATACGCAACAAACACGAATGGGTAGATAATCCCTGGCAAGATTTAGTCTGTTTTTTTGTTGTGTTTTTTTTTTTTTTTCCTGGTTGATGCTATTTAGATGCAAATGGTGAATGCTTTAAAGTAGGTAACAGTAGGTAGGTAACAGCTACATTGCTGTAGTTAGGAGCACAACAAATCCAAATAATCATGGCAAGAAGAGGAAAGGCAAAGATGCTAAAAAAATAATAAAGACATTTAACTACGTAAGACTTCCCTCTAGAAAGCCTTACTGTTAGAGCAACCCATTTATACATGTAGCATTAGGTTTTAAAGAAATAATCTGCAGGAAAGATGCATATCTGCCAGATAACATGAATAACTGGGTTTAAAATAGAATAGTCTGAGCAAAAAAGAATATAAAGCTATTTATTTCAGTATATAATAATAGCAACTGTACTTCTGTCTAAAAGTGAGAATCGCCTTTTAGTAAGTGATATTTTCCCAAGAGGGTTATTTTCCCTACCTGTAATTCTATATAAAATCATTAGCATTTTCCCTTGAAGTGCATTACTTTATCTACAGTAAGTACAGCCTCCACCAAAGAGATAATAGTTCCACTTCACATTTACATAACAGAAAAGGTAAGAATTGAATTCCACCTTGGATGATAGCCCTGGCATTTCTCTCATTTCTCTTTGCACTGAGCTACATAATTTGTTTCAATCAAAAGGAAAATTTGTTGTATGGACATGGAAGAAATATATCATAGCTCCTGAACAAGAAGCTTCTACTCAATTTCATTTCAAAAAGCTTGGGGGCTGTACCAACACCCTCTGGTAACAACACAGAAGGCAATAATAGCATTTGGTTCTATTTTGGCATTAGCACAGGTGCTCCAGGCAGCCAGCTTACCTTCCTCCCATCCCACAGCTGCAGGAGCCCCCAGAGCCCAGGCACAGGATAACCAGCGCACAGGTCTACTTTCACCATGATGAGCAAAGAGTACTCCTGTGAGCAGCAGTCTGCAGAAGCAGCTATCTCAGCAAATCTGGTGGAAAAGAACATCAAAGCAGCACTTTTTTTTTTTTCCTTTTCAGATCATTGTTTCCCTAATATATGGCTCTTTTCAGCAGCCCAACAGATTATCATGGCACAGTGGAGAGGACACAACGTAGAAAATGCAGTTTAGGGAAACCAAAAATGTGACAGAACAAGCAGTATTTCCTTTTCATACTACACAGAAGTCAGGTCACCAGAAGCAGTAAACCGCAAATGCTGCTGTGAGCATGACTGCCTGGAATATCTTTTTTACTGTCAACTACTGAGAGAGCAGTGCAATTTTTATTTTAAAATAAGTAAATCAGAAGACAGAAGCAAGCAGAATGCTGAAGACTAATGGAATACCAGAAAGCACAACAAAAGCGTCACAGGAGAAGACTAAAGCCACGAAGAAAGTTGCATCCTTGTGAGGCAGACACCTTGTTTTTCCTACAGACACACATGTTGAGAACTACTGCTTAAGAAGTCAGACAGATTTAGGAAGACATATATTGTCTGTTTTGAAAACTGACAAATATTTGTTTTCTTTCTTTATTTACTCTCAACTGATTAATCAAAAGCTGGTTGCATTTTCTAGACAGTTGTGCAGCAATTATCAATATGCTTTAGGCAGTCAGCAAGGAACAGAATAACCTGGTCAAACACAAGCTCATCTTTATCACTTGTATTTTTTTGTTAACCACTGATAGAAATCCAACTCAAGTTCTGGAGCCGTGGCCTTTTCAAATAAATTAATACTATTAAGTCAAATTACAAATGCACACAGAATTGGATTTCCAGAGAAGTGCCAAGAACATAGGTTCTACCTATTTAAGAAGAAAAAAGAGCTTTAAATTTGTATTCAAGCTCTGCCAAATACTAACTACAAATAAAAATTGGAGAAAAGCCTGTTAGTATGACAGCATAGAAAATTCTACAATATTTTTTCTTTTCCCTTCAACTCCTCCTCCACTACGAAAAACATATTTCCATGAAATTGGTAAATTCCATCCTGAGGCAAATTCACAAATATTCCTCTTACCAGACTCAGACCAGCATACATAAGGGTGCTAATATCATTTTTATCTTGCAAAAGACTAAGGGGGTTGTGCTTGATGAAAAGCTATGAGTACTACAGAAACATCAACACACGTTCTGTTGCGACATGGTTATTTGTGATAACATTCCCATCAGATAGATTTATGCCAGGAACTTGAAGATACTTTTGTACTGTCTTAAGGCAGGACCACAGAGGATTTTCAGAATGTCTCTAGGTAACAATCTGAGAATCAGGCTGTAGAAGAAATGCACCGTAACAGCTTGCTGTCAGGTTGTAACTAACTCAGAACTTTTGTTCAAAATTTTTGTTCAATAAATAGATGGAATAAAAGAAGTTGATATTTAGGAGAGAAATCAAGACTCTTATCTTAATTCTTCACTCCATTACTCTTTAAACTGACAGAATTAATACATTTAACTCAAGTGTGACCTAGTAGGGCATCAGGAGTAGTATAATAGGATGCTGGAACAATAGTATATCAACAGTTCCTTTTGTACATTGCTGTATCTCACAGGAATCAAGAGCTGACTGTGCTATGTGGACAGGCACTAAGATAAGAACCCCTGTCTGGACAGCTCAGAATCGAAGTCTAACAAGGGAATGGACCAGAGATTTCAAATATAGAGAAAGCTACAAGGAGAAACCAAATTAAACTCTTGTCAGTGTACTCGTTAGACACTGAATGGAAGGGATCATACTTGAGCCTAGTTTAGGCACTAGGAAAATATTTCTAAAGGAGAGAACAATGAAGAAAGGTAATAGCTTGCACAGATTGACTGTGGAATCACTACCATTGCAGGGCTTGTGTTGGGATTTTTTTTTTTTTAAATAAAGGGTAGCTATCACCCAGAAAAGACAAAGCTGGTCCTTCCTTGGGCAGATATTCAACCAGAAAATATTTTTAAATTCCTTATGGTCTTATTTTCAAATGTTGAACATACATCTCTAAATCCACATATGCACTTACTATGTCGATACTGCATATTTGAACTATACAATAACAGTTAAGAGAGCAAGCTTATAGTGAAAGCTTAGCAACACTTCATTAAACTTTTTGAACTAAAAATTCTGTCAAAAGTGCTGTAAAAATATTTATGTTTCATGGCATTAATTATTTCTCTGGTTACATATGGTATCATGAAACTCTATAAAACAGTATTATCTCTTTGAAAGAGGCCTTAAGATGAAACTCTATTTGCTTCTTTCTGCCAAATCTTACAAAGAACAGAATTCCTGCCTACCTCTGTATACAATGGAAGAAGATAAATGTAATATAACTTTGCTTTCGCTCATCCGGAGCAACAGTATATACTTACTTTGTGTGTAACCAGAGGTGTTCTCACTTTAAAAGGAATTGTGAAGAAGCGATCCTCACCTGCTAAATACAAACATGGAATAGGAAGGCTCAAAGATTTTCTTGGCAAAAAGCCAGAGGAATTTCTTAAGCTATCTGTTTCTAAATTCTTAGCTGTGGAATATATTTTTCTCCTGTATTTTTTTATACTTCTTGGAAAGCATGCAAACCAAAGTAATTCATCTAGTCATTTCTCTAAAACTCACAGAATTATAGATTAATATAATTCATTAAAACGCAGTGCTAGTCTGCATAAGACCTTTGACTGTCTCCCTATCAGAATCTGATACACTGTTCTACGCTGTATTTGTTTTAACAGGCTTGCTATACATTTTTCACTAAACTACTATGGCCCAATTTCCCACAGTATGAAACACCTGCAACTTTGTGCTGACTTGATTAGGCTTAGTGGATATCTAGTACCTTTGGAAACCATCCTGCTCTGAATCTAAATAATGGAAAACAGGTAAATCACTGTCTCCTCAAATTCGTTAAGTACATTTCTCTATACTTAAAATAATTCAGGGCAAAAGGAAAAGCTCTGATATCAGTAACTACGGCATGTTTTCATCTTTGCAACGTATGGCTTCAATTCAACATAAAATTAGATAAATTTTGAAATTGCTATTTTCTTAGCACTGCCCTTCAAATCCTGCTGAGCAAAAAGGGTTCTCTGCTTGAATATTTTAATGGATATAAGATGTCTCAGATAGACAGCCCTGTTTCATAGAGAGTTTCAGACTGGAGATTTCCAAACATCAACCAAGACCATGCAGAGTGCCACAAGAAATAAAATGCATGCTGACTCTAGCTTTTTTCTTTCTGTAATCCAATTAATATTTTTTATAAATCTTGCTACCATGTTGGGTAGCAGCTGCAGTAAGTGAAATTAATTTAATACATCAGTATTTTAAGTGCTATTGTTTCTTATTCTGATCCTTATCATGACCATCTATCTGTGGAGTAAACTCACACTTTGCTGAAACTTGTTCAGCAAATTTGCCATGGAGATGGCAATGGAAGTGGGCAAGGCATTTGCCTCAGTGATGCCTAAGGCTTTTTTCAAATTCTATATTTTATTGAAAAGACTGCAAGAACAAACCAAGCATCAATATAACAATAAAAAGGAAACTTGAACACACATGACAACCAAGTGAATGCACTGGAAAAACTAAGAAATAAGAATACTTATAATTCTTGTGTAAAAACTTTGCATGCGTACTTCCTATTTACTTCTTTAGGATCCTAGTGGATCTGAGTGGATTTTTCTGTTTTGAAAGAGTAAAACTACATTTAACTAGTAGAAATATGTTTAGAAAGAGTCAAAACTCCATTCACAGCCTTTTCAGAATAAAGTTTAAAATAAAAGGGCAAACTGTGTTAACACTGAAAACTGGTTAAGTTACTCCTCCCTTTTTAGTTATTTCAATTCTTTCATCTCACCTAGAGAACAACAAAGCATTAAAAAAAAATGTATTATCACGTTTTGGTTTTGCTTCTTCAGAAACTAGACCACTTCAGAAGCTTTTTCATGGTGGTTTAGCCTAACATGCAGACACAATTCTAAAATTTATGGTCGTGAGTTTCCTTGGGTTTAAAACTAATATTTTTTTAGCTGATAATTCCATGAACACTTGACGTATTAAGTTGTGAGAAACAGCATATAAAAATCAGAGGAGAACCACACATCAATCAAAACAGTGTATATTGTATCTAAAAAAAACAAAACTCCACCACTGTTTCCCACTTAGAGTGAACTGATTCACTTGCTACACATCTGTATTTTTATTCATCAAACTAATTTACATACTACGAGCTTTTCAAAATAAGATAACAGGGAAAATTAATTTTAAATTTTGTGACCGCAATCAAAAGCAGTAAGTGGCAAGAATTTTAGAGTAGCCCTTTCCATACAGGCTTGTTTCATTATGGTAAAAATTATTTAAAGTGGTTTTTTTCTTGCCTTTTTTCTTGTTTGAATTACATGACAGACTTTTTTTTTTAATAATTTTTTTATGCAAGTTCTTTTTCTGTTTGTAAGCATTTTGCAATGTGAAGACTGTTTGTTACAGTCATTAATCACAACTGAGGTGAAAACCTGTACTGTGCATCCAGTTCTTACCCAAAATATGAAAGTGTTCATATTCAGCTGGGTGGGTTTTTTATGTATATTGACCTCTGGCTACAAAGCAGATAAAGTCAGCTTGACTACCTGTAAACCTAAACAACACCCACCATGACGATGTCAGAACATATGCAAGTCCTAGTGGGACATCTTGGCTACTCAGACATTTACAGTTAAACAAACTAGAATACAATGATACCAATCTATGAAATCTTCATTCACATGTTTACACACAGTGTTGTGATTCACTATAAGCTGCAGGGTCAGGTTTTCAGCAAGAATGAAAACAAGAAAAGATCTATGCTACAAACACTAGCTTAAACAACAACAAGCAAAAATGCCATACATTGCAAGAAAAGATGGGCTGGAGGTCCTAAATAAACTCTATGTAAAAAAGGTCATTATTTTTCTTAACTGGAACATATTACAGAGGAAAAAGAACCCTTCCTGTTTAAAGTTGTACCATTAAACTTAATTTCTACTAAGCTTTTACCAATATTTTGAGCAGAGGCTGAGAGAAACATTACAAAGGAAACAGTGTTCACCTCTGATGATGTCACAGAGTTCAAGAACCAACATCATCCTAACCAGCTTACCGTGCAGAGGTAACTAAATCCCCACAGAAAGGGGTCAAAGTGGCATGGAGCACTGTAAATGCCTAAAACTGAAATGACTGAACTCTAGAGAGAAAACTGAAGATAGACACTAAAATTGTATGTATTACATCAGCCAAGAACATGGCTTGCCAGATAAAAACTTTGTTCTTCACTAGTGAGATACGGATCTTCAGTAAAATAGGAAATTTTATAACTATTTTTGAAGGAATATAAAGAACCATTAGTACACACATCTTTAAAGATGGACAGTTTCACCCTGAAAAAAACTAATTGTATTTTCTCAACACTTAACAGCATCTCTCTCTAGCAATAGAATGGTAAAAATCCTAGCTAACTAGATTCTTTTATAAAGCAGTCCAAAGTAAAGTCATTAAAGTGAAAGTCAAAGGAAAAGCTTTTCAAAATGCCTGCAATAGGACGTATATCTCTGCATATATATTAATAAGTCTTCAAGTCCTTACAAGCCTTTACAGACAAAACCTTGAATGAGGTACTATATTGCATTAGAAAATGCCCAAGGTACTAAAACCACATTTCTAAGTGAAAAAAAAAAATCAAAAGCTTTAAATGAAAACAAATAATTGTGTGCACTTATGTACATAACTCTTCTTTCTAGTCATCTTTATTGCAGTGTCAGCAAAACATTTCCTCAATTTCTGTGCAAGTAGTTCACACTGTATCATGATTATACTTTTATTCTACCAGTGCAAATGCCATAGAAAGATATATTTATCAAAGGAACATGTCACACTTATACTAAACCTAAAAAAGGTTTACACATGGGCAAATAGTCTATTGTTCAAAGACTACATGTAATTGCAGTTTTGGTTTGTATGCACAAATACTGATAAGCCACTTACAAACTACACATATCCATTATTCTATTTTTGCACACTGTTGTGCTTCCAGCAGACAGCATATAGAAAGGAAGTAGCTCTTAATTTTTGCATTACAAGTGTGAAGAGTTAAGAAACAGAACATGATATGGACATTGAAAGGTCAGACCTGTAGGTGTTAAAACTCTTATGAGAATATCTGTCTTTATCGTCAAAAGCAGTAATGCTACTGTAACCAGCTAGGTTGGAGAGAAAGAACTGGTAAGATCAGACTGAACATTAAAGCAAGTTAGACAGTAAAAGTGAACAGGTTGGCAAGTGAGAAGAGAAAGGTAGCTACAGCTGTTGAAAGAAGCATGAGAAAGACAAAGGTATGAGTGATAAAATGTACAAGAAACACTGAAGGTATCCAAGACTGCAGGGGCAGCTTGACTGCCGCAAGCTTTCACTTTCAAGATGCTATTCTCTGGAATGAGTGCTACAGATCTGTAACAGCTCATTAACCTACATTCAGAAAATAGATTATTTTTATCATTTATATTAAAATGAAGATTCATGGCCTGACCAAGATTGCACTGGTGCAGGAACATCCACAGATACAGTAGTACAAGCTGGTGGTTGAATAGCCTGAAATCAAACGGGCAGAAATATTTTAAAGAACAAATAGCACGTCACTAAAATGCATGAGTTTCTGTATTATTTAACACAAGCTCACAATTATTAGCTAGTTTTGTTTTCATTCAAATAAAAAGCGGTCTCTGTCACATTTAATATTTGAACCAGTATTTAGTTAAATTGTGGATTTTTCTCAGCAGTTGATCTTTCTTGATTGGGCTGTCAGAATCTTTATTAGATCCATTAGTTAAGAGATGTGTTGGCTTATTTCCAGAGAGACAGCAGAAAAATTGGGCCAATCAAGAATGCTACCAAGCAAATCTCACTTCTTCCAAGTCATAATTCATTAGCTTCATAGGAAGAGTAAAAAGATATATAAGCAAACTAGAACACAAAATTAGTTAGAAATTGCCTGTAATGTTACTGTTTGGAGGTACTGGTTATCATCAACTTATGCAAGCTATTGACTTCTCCAATTTGATCTTCTATGCTGACACTTGGTTTTGTCATTAGAGTCTTAATTACACTAACTTGCTGCTCCCTGCTCCTTTTCTCCTTTTCCTTTTTTCCTCCTTAATGGGCTGCCTTTATATCACTCTTAAGCAGGCAGTTCAACATTCCCTTCATTAAATCTATGCAGCTTTGAAACCAAGCAACTTTTTCTTATGATAGTAATTCAATCTCATGATTCTTTGGTGCATAACATCACCAGTGTCTGGTCACAATTATGATTCAGTACCAATATTGCTATGTACCAACACAGAAGTTTGGTCATTGCCATTTCATCCCAACAAACATGTTCTCTATTTTGATTTACAAGACTTAAATCTGGGACTACTATAGGATGACATTTTTGAGACTGAATTTGCAGATCACCACAAGATAAAAATGTATTTGCAGACACAGTGTACAGCTGATAAAGGTAAATTAAACTTTTTTATATCAAGAAATAAATTTGAGGGCTAATAATAATAATAATGCCTTCCTCTGAAATTCATTGCTTTTATCACTAAAAGTACTGAAACCATTCTTTTACCTTTAATACCTGGCAAATTTACTGTAAATAGCAATAGTTGGTGTCACTGAAATAACTGATCTAGTAAAATCAGCTACAACTCCGCCAATATGATTGCTTGTAACTTGAGATACCATTATCTCAAGCCAAGAGATGAAAAATGAAGGAAGTCTATAAAGAGAACAATATGAAGAAATTCTCTTTGAAAGTGGTAAGAAATAAATTAAAAGGTAGTTTTTCTGTGAAAACACCCTCTTCACAGAATCACGGTTGTCTTCTTCCCTTTTCAGACTGAAAGTGAGTTACTGACACTGGTTCGATTTCTTCGGCGCTGGCATCAGACACTTAAAATGGAGTTAATACATATCTCTAAGAACACTGCTTAATATTTACTCATTCTGAACAGTTTACACTAATATGTTGTTAATAGCACAAGTAGTTTTTTTGCCTAGGATTCCTCAGTGTATAAGTTTCTTATTATTAAGAAATTAAAATACGAAGTTTTCTCTTAAGGGGGTTTGACATTGGTTGGACTGTCAAGAGGCTTCTCCAGAAAACTGAATTACAACATATTGTTTTGCTTTCTAAGCATACCTGGTTTTATTGAGTCAATTTTTAAAAAAGCTATGCCTCCTAATAGTTTAACTTAAAAAAAAAAAAAAGGCAAACCAAAATAAACAAACAAGAAAACCCCACCCAAACCCCACACAAGGATCCATCTGATTTCCAAGGCAGAAATACTCAAAACCAATAAGCATATGGGTTTTCAGGATTGAGCAACAGAAACAGTAGCCAGTAAACTACTGTTCTGCCTAGATGTTCTTGCAGTGCTGGCCAAGCACTACGCTCTGTCACTGCAGAAACAGCAGAGAGACCCTGGGCCAGTTGCTGCCTTTTGAGGACCCCCATCACTACACACATTTCTGTCTATATAGTTCTGCGAAGCTTGTGCAACAATCACAAAAAAATAAATTAGGACTTCAGCTTACATAATCTGGTTATGTGATGGAAAAAGCTCTTTAAGCTTANTCCACAGCATCATCTTGGATATCAGTTTTCTCTCAGATTAGGGAGAAAGCAGGAGACCCTGCTTCATTTTCCAGCTACCAGTTTAGAATTACAGCAAATGCAAGGACTGAGAAACAAGTAGCCAGGGCATGGCAGAAGGTTTTATTATGTAGAGCAAGTCCTGCTGATAGGTATCACTTCACTGAGATAAACAGCGAACACCTGTTTTGTCTTAGTAGTTAGCTTCTTTCTGTCTTTCAGTCCCTTTACATGCTGCCACTGTCAGGTTACCAGTTATCTCCATGATCAGCAGGTGAAACAAAGGGATAAGAGATCTTGGAGAGACCACAACATGTTCAGAATAAAGCATGAAACTAACCCTAGGGATGATAAAATTTCAGATCAAAAGCAATCTCTCTTGAAAATAATCATGTTACATTATAAATCATCACATCCCTCTCTCTGTGGCTAACATTTGTGATTAGAACTATTGGGATTTCAAGTTTTTCAAGAAGGTGCTAGTAGCAAATTGGGAAATAGTTGTGTTTGAAAATATGTAAGGTAGGGCCATCTAATTTCCAAAATCTGCCGAGCAATATTCTACATTTCTGATTCTCTGGGTTCATGGTCAGGATTAAACAACAGGGAAAGAGTGTGAAAGATATAATCTGTTTTTATAGTACACTCTGGTTTTATTTTTTTCCTTAAAGATTGGTATCTGAGAGAGTTAGCTTTTCTCCAGATTATTGATTTTCTTGCCAAGTACCATTTTCTGTGCTCTCCCGAAGTATAAAAACTTGATCTACAGTGATACAAAAACTCTGTCAGTGGAAAGGTGCACAGTTCATAATACAGTTGTGTATATCCTGGATACAGAGGTCTTAGAAGACATGGAAGATGTAAAAAAAGGTAGGTATGTCAGAGGTAAAAGCAGAAGAATCCCATCTCCTTGTGTAAAGCCAACTCTTCCACCACCAAATATGTCTGCATTTCCAAAATTACGTCTGTCCATTTGCCTTCTCTGTGTCCTGCAAGGTCTAATTAGACTGTTCCCTCCTGAACCAGGATGTTTGCAGCACTCTTTTATAAAGATATATAAACAGTCCTACAGAATTTGCATACTACAGTGTATAAATCTACCTAGTAACACCCCAGAAACACACATTTTGCTTAATGCTGCAAGTCAGCGTGACTTTCTAATGCTTACACTGGGATTTACTGAACTATTGCTTGTGCTTATCTCTAGGCTTTTATTTTCTGACTCTTTTTACCAGCCAGCTTGTAATTGCAAGATGAAACCATGCTAAAAAGAAAAACACTCCTGTCCTCTTAATCTCTCTTTTTCCAGCTTTCACCCAAATAGAAATTTTCCCAGTTTCAGTCTTTTGGGGGCTGGCTGAGCTAAAGTTAAGCAGATCCCCACCAGGGAACACCATTGGAATTAAAAGGCTGCTGCTCGTTCAACACATTCCCCTTTAGCAGAATAAACTGAGACTATTAATTTTGTGTATGTAGTTCATAGGACATCCACAGATCCATCTACTGTTATCATTAAAACAGATGCTTTCATACTCTAAACTTTGAAAGCAATATTGTCCTTTAGAACCTAATTAATCTTCTCAACTGAAAAAAGGTCAGCCAAAATTGATGGCTTGCTGAGAACTAGAAAATCTGAAGATTTAATTTACAGGGCATTTCAGTAATGATCGCTATATGAAGTTTAGGTGAGTGAATTGATCTACCAAGTACATTTGCAGAAAAGACAGCCTGAGCAACCCAATCTTCTTGCAAATTCAGCAACAAAAACCAGTTTAACAGGTCTATGCCATCCAGTAACTTCACTTAACACTAGATATTAATTATCTTCAATATTTTATTTCAATGCAAATATTATATACTTACAAAATCAGAAAATATGCTGTACTTGAAATTTGCCATGGAAAATGCAAAAAGGGACAAGATCTGTGGAGAACTCCTAAATCTTAATTGTATATCTTTATAACACAAATCTGCGGCTAGGTGAAGCTATTAGAATGAATACCTTGTATATGTATTATAAGGAAAAAAAAGACTACTATATCATTTATCAGAAGACTACTTTTATGTATCTAGTTAATGATTATGGAGTTTTCAAAAGGCTTTTTTTGCTGTCTGGAACAATAATTTAAGACTGATAATTAGTGATTACAGTTTCACTTTTTTTTTTTTTACAAGTTATATTTGTTCAAAACCAAATAATTATGTGGTATGTTTGACACTGTTTAACAGCTTCCCTGTCCCAGCCTAGAGTCATGAACTGTCAATAAAATTATTAATATGTATATAAGCATGTGCCAGTGCTGAGAAAATACTGAAGTGCTACTTTTTGTGGAATATTATAGAATTAAGAGATCTCACCTTTCTTTTTACTTCAAAGATGTAAATACCTACATTAAATGATTTTTTTTTCATGCTCTGCCATTCCTGTAGTCTCTCCAGCAGCCTTTCTCCCCCCTTTGTTTTTGTTTTGGTTTTTTTTTTAAAGTCTTCATTTGCACAGTAGAACAGTTTCATAGTCATTTAAACCCAGAAAGGTAAGATTTGGATGTTTTATTCTTACAATTCATATCCGTTACTGAAAGGATTATATGAGGTATATGGCTTAGTCCTCAAAAAATGTATATATACTACTGTCATTATTAACGAAGTACCATTCAGGTTCTAGACCTAGACCTGAGAAAGGGTAAGTGTTACCACTTACTTGGTTACCATTGTTCTCAAGAGGTCCATGGGCTGGTTTGCAGTAGTTGTATGACTCCTTTTTTGAAACCAACACATGCCATTCAAATTGAGGACAACACTTGAAGGAACTAGAGTCTGATCAATGCTTCAAATGTATGGAATTGTTTTCTTTGAGCTATGGACATGTCCAGCACTAGAAATGGTTTTATATTTCCTTTACTGTGTCTTAATCATGCATAGAAAGATGGACCTGACTACTTTCTGAGTCTTCGTCATCCCTGTTTTCTTTAACTCTCGGTTGTATTGATGTTAAAGACTTCAACATGCCTGCAATTCTTCTAATATCCTTTAATCTTTCTTAGAAACCACGGCTATAGCTAGATCTTCATACTCTCCATTTAATAGTCTAGCCATATATTGAACTCCAAAATAAAGTTTGAATTTGATGCTGTGATTCAGCTGCCTTTTTCCAGCAGACTCTGTTGTTGTAATGTGGACATAAATTTAGTAGCTGTAAAAACTGTGTGGCAGAGATGACAGTGGAAAGTAATCTGAACTATTTAAAAATTCTTCTAAGTCCACAATTCTAAGAATAGATCAACAGGAAAAGCCTTTAGCAACAGGCGGGTTTTGCCTTTTTTTTTTTTTTTTTTTAGTACTATGATCCAGCAAGCAACACCTCATAGGCTTGGATAAGCAGTTAGTGTGACATCCCAGCAGGCAACACAAGCTACAGCAGACCTTTTGCCTTTTATCAAAGATATGACACCTTCAAAAGTTCAATAACTTGTTGGGGATTTGACCGAACCCAGAAATTGCTGAAACAACTATGGTATCGATAACAGGCACTGCAAGATTGGAGAATTTCTGAAGCCACCGAGCTTGTGTTTCTCTAGAATATGATTTAACCTATAACCAACTCTGGCTGTCACAGCTGGGCAGCAAAATGACAACACCATCACTAACTACAGCCTTTTTTCTGCATGTCTTGCAAAAAGAAGAAAAGTTCTGTATGTAGCAAATACCATACAGTAAAGTTGATACTGTATAGGCTTAGTCATAGAGAAGAAATTTCCTGTTTTCAGGCCAACTCTCATAATGGGAAGAACTACACAGCCACCAAAGAAAGAATATAAAAACACCAGGAAGAGTGCCATAGCAAGAGGATGAAATAGCAGCAGGCTAGCTACTACAATCAAGAGGGACTAGAATATTCTGCTCCTTAAAGCAGGGGAAGATACAAAGATAATTTGTACAACTGAATGCACTTCTTGTTCATAATTCAAAGCATTTAAGAATTGTAATTGGTAAATTGATCCAAACCTATTCCCAGGAGTGTTCTTTTTTGCTGGTTATAGCTAATACTAAAATGTTCACACAGAATTAGTAATCCCAGAGAAACACAGGAGCAACTATTTTCATAATACTACTGTGGATAGTGAAAAAACCTCTCTCCCTTCTCCCTCTACTTTTCATTAGTACTGCAGCTATTGTTTATGCCCAAATATCTCAAACTTTGCATCTTTCAACAGTCAATTCCAATTATTACCAGGTCAATAAAGCCTTCACTTTAGATCTGTCTTCTATATTCCTAAAAAGCATGCTTAAAATACATTCTTTGTCTTGAAGCCATAAGCAGAGCATGCCAAACAACACTAAATTAAACATGGTAAAATTTTGGACAAGGGCATGCTCCTTAACTATATGCCACAGTGGAACCTGGAGAAAAATAAGGTATTTTTTTCTCCTCATGGCATTTTCGTCTTATCAGTTGCTTTTCATTTGCTTTTCTAAATGTTATATTGTGCAGTCAGTTAAAGCAGTTCACATTGCAGTAAAACCATAAGACTCACTTCCAACCTCCAGAAGCCCCTTCTCCTTTATCTGTCTTCTCAACTTTTTGTTCGGCATGTCTCTGCAAGCGTACATCCCAGACCAAACAGATTCGATGTAACAGAAAAAAGCTGTTCAGCTTCTTACTGCCTGATACAACATTTCTTGCATGCAGCTGAACAGATGTTTACATTAATCTTTAAATAAATGTTTTACACCAAAATCATACTAACACTGCAGTAAACATTAACAAGAAAATAAATGTTTCATTTTTCTAACACAAAAGTAGATTTTTCCCATTATGCAATTTAAGCTGCATTAAGCAACTTCTGAGGACAGAGTCATTAGGCCTCCAATGATTCTTAATTGAGTTCCCTATTCAGTACTGCTGCACAATTCTCACTTCACAAAGAGCTTCTAGCTAACTACTGCAAATAAAGGCCACCTTGTTGCAATATACTATAGTCATCTGTTTCCCCTTTTGATACAGTTAAGGATGCTTCCTGAATAATAAATTGTATCTTCTCAAAGACATTTGCATTCAAACCAAAAGAGGTAACCGAGTCTTAGGAATTCACACAAAATGAAAATTTAATTATACACCAAATATATCTAGTTTTTGTTAGTACATTGAAACTACATGTGCCAATGGATATCACATAAATTCATAAATGAGGAACAAACAACCTCATGTGGAATATTAAAATAAGATATGCCTACTGCATAGGGAATGACGTTTCTAAACCATACATGTGTATGTGCAAGATTTTTCTGTAAAATTTTTTAAAGAAATGTGACAGTTTTCAGTAAATTGGATGCACTTAACATTAATTAATGCCGTATGGTCTAGAAAAATGGTGAAGTCATCACTTGAGTCAACAGAATTTTAGCTTAAAATGCCATTCCATTTTTTTCCTAGTATGACTAGGTTTTTTTAATCATTTAAGAAGGACCTTTTCTCTTTAATTGAACATCTGCCCTGTTGTAATTCTTGCACTTCAACAGCAAGAGCCCTTCCAGCAGGATGCATTTATGTTGAAGAAAATAAAAGTGGTATTAAAACCACATTGCTATAGAGAACAAAAATTAAAGAAAAGATTGTTGCAGAAAATATAAGAGGAATAAGACTAAAATTGTGCATTAGTTTAAAAATAAAATACCAAGGCCAGAATAATAAAAAATCTTCTTGCCTTTTATCCAGGAAGTCTTGATGTGTTTTGGTGCTGCTTCTGAATATATCATACAAGTTTGAGGTGAACAGTACTAGTAAAAGATGGTATATTTGCTAACACTGCAGATTAAAAAAAAAAGTTTGAATTATTGCTGAACTCAAAATACCACTTTGACTTTCATTCTCCAAACATTAAATACAGAAGTGCTGGGAACAAAACAACCTTCTTAGATGCCTTGCCTGAAACAATATCTTTTCTCCTCTCATGCATTTTCACACCTTTTATCTGATTTACTATTCCTTATGGAACAGCTTGAACACGGTTCTCCTGAGAAGTATTGCACAGCCTCATTGATCTTAGTATTGATAAAAGTTTCCTGTGGATCTAAACTTTCCTTGAAAATCTCCTATTCCATTACTCTGAAGGTTTACTCGTCAGAGAGGACACACTTAACAAGTAAAATCCAACAAGTCATCAGGCTGATCACTCTCTAAATAAAGTTCTCCTCACTCTTGTATAGGTTTCCTTCAGTACCTAAAGAGCAGCTACCTTTAATTCATCAGCTAACACCATGTTAGAAATTATATATAAAATAAATATCTTAATATATCAGTGCCTTTCTGACCAGAGTTCAAGAAGGACTTAACTTGTGCACACTGTCACTGCTGTTCCTAGTTTTAGGTTGTACATCTTCTTCACTTTCTTTTTTAATTCTGGCATAATTCTGTCTATATAAGTTCCTTCCTTTGGAACCAAGAGGCCCTGATTTCTGAACGAATTTAAATTAAAGCATAATTACAAAGGAAAAACTTAGCATATTCAGTGTTTCTCCTACTCATTAAATATCAAAGATATTTTCTTTAACATATAAAACTGAAATGATTCAGTATCTTATTATTCATTTTTATATTTCAGGATTGATTTGTGATACAGCAGGCAGTTTTTTTTCTTCTGGTTATTCCCTACTGGAGGTTTTAGAGGAACATTGTATTTATCTGAAAGCTTTGATAATATTTCTCCTTTTTCAATGAACAAATCAACATGAACCAGACATACATTTAAAATTTACTTGTGCAAGTATTCACAGCAGAAGATAACTTTGAAATCCGATTCAATGCACAAATTTAATTTTGAAGGCAAATTACTGTGGAGCATTTTTCAGCATTTACATGTCAGGTACACCATAAAGTGTCACCAGAAAATTCTTGTGGACTATTGTCATTCCAAGAAAAAGGAAGGTTGGTCCTTCCGGAAGAATTCAAAACTTTCATTCTATAATAAAGTTGGTAAATCACATAAATTATTCAAGTTTTTTTTAATATATTTATTACCTATCAGTTTGAGGCTGCAAGGGGTTCCAAAGCACATCAGTTAAGGTCTGCAGAGCTCCTCAGGCTACATGCACTGTGTTTTATAGTGAAGAGAATGTGCAAAAGCAAATTTACACAGAAAAGTCCTGGGATTTCCTTGTCTTACATCTGTACCATGGGTTTTTGTTTAGGATCAAGGTGCTCACACTGCATATAGGTAGAGTTTAATATACACTATCTTTTCATGGACAACACTGCATCCCACATTGAAATTCTACATGTCTACCTTCCCCACTCTATCTGCCCCAAGTAAATTGCTGTGAGCTTGGGTCTGGATTATTTCAACCTCCAGCCCAGGGTCCTGGCAATGCTCTGGAGTCTGGCCTAAGCTGGTTCTTGACCTGGGTACATGAATGTTGATGAATGGTACAGCACCAGTATTCTAGTATCCTAGATGATGTCAGGAATCAACACAAACCCACTGTCACTTCAGTAATGAGTGTTTCATGTTCATCCTGGGTCGAAGTCTGTAGCAGATATTTTTGTTGGGTACAGGTTGGTACAAAGCAGAAAGCTTAGCAGAGAAGTTATTTTATGCAGAGAGGTACCTGAGGTGACATGTGCCAGTGAAAGAGCTGAAGAGCTGAGTGCACGGCAGCATCATGCTGGTGGGAAAAGGAAGACGAGACTTTGGGCTGTTGTCAGGGACAGAGACGGAGCAGGCTGGCAGGGTCCAGACAGCAGGTCTGGGGCTCAGTTTGAAGATGTTTCGGGTGACACATTTTGAGCTCTGTGAATCACCATCTACAGGTGAATTGTCCACCAGGACATTTCAAGCCAGCTGTAGTAATAGGATTTTTGCGGAGTCATTAATCATCATTATCGCACAGCTCTGCAGTAGTGCTGCAGACCCAACCAAGACTGTGATAGTGCCCTGAGGAGAAATGTACAGTCAGAGTAGATAATTCTGATTATGGACACAGGAAACAGACACAGAATGAAAAAAATGGATAAATACTTCCACAGGCCACAGACATTTGCAGAGAGTTTGTTAGGAAAAGTACAGAATAGTATAAGGCAAGAGCAATGAAAGCAACAAGATGAGGGGCAGAATGGGCTAGTGAGAAAGGAGGGGGACACAATACAGTGCTTAGAAATCCATCAAAACTGCACATCTGAGTATCCCTGCAGGTATTTGTTTCCCACAAAGAAAAGTGGGATGGGGGGAAGCTTTGTTCCCTCTGTAATCTTCTTTTTTAGGAATATTTTGCAAAAGGAAACTATCAAGCTCTTAGATAAAATTTAATATTTTAAACCATTGACATGAATCTAGTCATGGTCTAATGGTTGGCGGCCCTGCATATGG
>VZTO01009394.1:17937-58119 GCA_013400615.1 Syrrhaptes paradoxus | reverse complement strand
ATTCTGTGATTCTGTGAATCTTGCAGCAATCGATTAGGAAACTGCATTGCACAGTGACCTTAATCTTACGTGTTGCCATATGATCTGTATGCAAGAGGATAATGATAAAGATATAATGTAGTGCTGTATGTATACCAGTATCATTTGAAAAAGTGAAATTATTCTTTAAAATATATCTAAATGAGGTACAGAAAATAATTTATTTACTTTTTAGAATCACATGCTAAATCCTACTACAGTAATGTTTAATTAATAAAATACAACGAAATTACATTAAGTGACTTGCTACAAATTAAAAAAATGTAAATTTGTTGAGCTTCTATAGCAGTAACTGCTCACAGGCTGAACACTATGTCGTCTGCAGAATCACAATTATTCTTATTTAAGGTAAATTGCAAGACTGTTTGATTTTATCACAGTTAAGCAAAACTTTTTTCATCCTGTCCATTTTTCAGGTTTGCCACATTGCCCACCTCTCTCTGTAATCCATAATGGAAAACCTTCAAATGTATGCATTAAACCTGTGTTAATATAATTACCTGAGGGTTTCAAGAAAAACACATGTTCTTATAATCACCTATTTCGCAGAGCATGGAAGCAACAAAAGATATTCTTCATTTAATGTTTACTGACATGTCCTCTAGTAATTCCATTTTTATTCTATGATTCTCTTTCTGTTTTTCTCTTAGCAAACTTACCACGCTCTTTCTTGTTCTATGCCAAAACCTGTCTGCAAATATTGGTTTTATATTTAATATCCTACTTCCCTGAGGCCTCTGCAAATTTCTGCTCAGCTTAGCCCAGTGCTGTCAATCAAGTGGGTTGTTGCCTATCTTGTGTGTTTGTAAAACTGCAGTGTTCAGGCAAGTATGAGCATGAGGATCAGAATATCGTGACAGACAAAAGCATCCCAATCATCCACCACACACTATTGACTATGACACAGTTCTGAGCAAGACTTATTTGATGTTTTAGTGAATATAATGAAGATACCATTAGAGACACCATTGTATCCTCTAACAGTAAGAACAGGGGTTTGAGTCACAGGAACAGATCAGAAGAGGGAAAACCATTAGTCGGTATGGCACGGCCAGATCTGCTGGTGGATATTTAGACCTATTTTAATTATTATTATTATTATATTTTTTAATAGATAAGTACATCAGTGAACTTGGCAAACAGCATTTTCACAGCCAAGCTGCTGCCCATATTTTGTGTTACTATAGATGTGGTTGCAGCATAATAAGAAGGATTTGGGAACTAATGGCCAAAAGATTTTTTGGTTTGGAGGCACTGCATAGAAACATTTTGGATCCTGATGAGAACAGATTGTATTTTTTTTTTCCCATCCCCATCTTTCCACTAGCGCTTGATAGACTTCTAGAAGAAAACTGAACACAGAGTTCTTGGTTATCTTTACAGTTACTAAGTTACAGTAGCTATTAATAAGTATATATGCATATCTTTGAATACTTTGTTTCATTTGGGAGGTTGAAGAAATGGTGGGACACAATACATGTGAGAAACAAAATATAGCTTTGTTTTTAAATTAACAGCTAGAGAAGAAAATTAATCTTTCAATTGACTTTTGAAATCATTGACAAAACTCACATCAGTTGCCATGGTGCATAATTATGTCGTGTAATAGTAAATAAGGCTCTTCAGTGAATTTTGTGGCCATTTTCTGTCAAGCAAGTCAGGGATAAGACAGAAAAGTCATCATATTCTTCTGCAGTTTCCTAAGTTACTGAGATCCACTGTATTGACTGGATCTACCATGCCTAGATAACACTACCTATCAGTTGTATTCTTCTATTATTGTCCATAAACGAATTGTCATCATTGAAGACAAATGGAATAACTCCACAGATATAAAGTCTGTGAGATGTAGACATCCATCTAACCAGTAATTGTCATGAAAAAGGAAAGATCTTCTCCCTTCTAACCCTTCCCTTTCTGTGGAGAAGCTGTCATACAGCATTCAAACTTTAGCTGAGGATCCACAACAATGAAGTAGACTGTGATAGAAAAATATTAAAAATAGATCCAAGCAGACCCCAGGACTGGGGAGGAGGAAACTATTACCTCAACCACTACGCTGTTCCCAGTGCCAATAGCTAATATGCTGACAGCTCATCTTTGGGACAAATCATGAACAATCTTTCCACTTTTATTTCTTCCACATTATTTATGATTTTATAACTTCTTTCTTATTCATTCCCAGCTGTTTGCTTTTCAGGCTGAATGGTCCTAATTTGTTTGGCTGTGCATTTGATCACTTTCTCTTTACCCAATTCTTGGGGAGAATATCTTTTGGGAGATCAGAACTGCAGAATGTATTCAAGATGCTGGCAGTTCACAGATTTGTAAGTAGTGACATGATTACAAAAAAGATAGTAAAGGGTGTTGCTTTCTTCCATATGCCCTTCCTAATACTTCCTAATAGTAAGTTTGTTTTCTTCACCTCTAGTGAGCATTGAAATGACATTTTCACTGAACTAACTACTAAAGACACAGGTAAAGCCTACCTTGAATTAAATAGTAGGATCACTTCTATTTGACTTTTCTTCACTTTCAGGAGACACAAGATGTAAAGTATTAGAATTTAGGAGAAAAACATATGTAAATAGTGAAGCTAACTTCTGTGATCTTCTGTACTGATACGAAATAGACTCTCAAATTCATACATTTTTATATGTAAACAAATTATTTTTCAATATAATAGTCAATATTTAGGGTTTTAAAAAATAATATGTATTATCTGAATCCTTAAAGAAAAGCCATTCAGGATTCAACATATTTTGAAATAATCATCCTAAACAGAACTGTAAGAGAAAGGTTATATATGTGTTATGTTCCACCTGAAAATTCCTGTAGATATTAATACATATGAACTCAATATAATTCTGCAGAATTGTTACAGGATGGTAAACAAATTTATTTTAAAGCCTTCACAAATAGAATTACCAATATACTTTGGTTGCTTTATGTCAATTCTGTAAACACAGATTTATTAAAAGAGGCTTAAATGGTCATTCAACTTGTGTTTATGGATACTTTGTGCCTTCAGACTGGCAGGAATAACCTGGAATTTATGGATAAATGATGCACAGGCATTCAGCAGAGACTAATCTCTTTCTTTATATATCTGAGCCATCCTAGTGAACCCCAAAGAAAATTTTTTTCTCATTATTATTTTATAGAATGTCTCCAGAAATCCTGTTACAGTTATGTATAATTACAGTAGTAATTTTCTAGCTGTATCCCACAAGTGAGTTTACAGCAGTATTATAGCATCTATACTAACAGCTTATAGGGAGAGCGACTTTGCATTTAAATGTAACATTGTTCATTAATATGTATAAGGAGTATAAGGAGGCTACGAGCAAATTTGAAAGGAAATTAGAAAGTATTTAACCCCTGAAAGAATGAATTTCTAGATAAGTAATGCTGCTGTGAATAATTACTTAGATCCAAGAAGCAACACAGTAAGCTCATAAGTTTTTTAGGACAAGGAGTTCTGTGATAAAAACAGTCTGCAATTGGTTACCCAAAGAGTCCTTCTAGTCTTAGGTTTTCTTGTGATTCTAAGTTGTCTTTAATGAAGAAATTATAATTTCCTTAATGTGGTTTTTTTTTATTTTGGTAGCATCTTATTTATTTTATTCAGAAGAAAACAATGAAAGATGCATTTAAAATGTAATGTTTTATTGTGACATTAACTGTATTATATTTTTTCCCTACAAAAAGCAAACCATCAGAAATCTAGAAGCACGATAACTTAGTATGGGTATTTACTTCACAAGCAGTCTTCAAAACACTAACAAAAAAGCTTCTTTTGTCTAGTTTGAAACTGAGATTTCTTCATATGCAAAAGTCTTAGCATCTTATGCAAAAATATTACTATACTTTAGTAACATTTATGTTTCATGATCTGCCTTTCTCTGTTTAGGTCCTCTGTTTACTAGACTTTGATATCATAGAGGACTGAAAATTTCCTTTGAGTGGATTTGCCCTACCAGAACTCTTTTAAAAGATAAATAGCTCTACTTTCTCTTTAATTGTTTAATTTATTCAGACTTTATCCTCTGTAAGCTATTGGTTTCCTTCTCAAAAAAATATTAAAAATTTCTCCATTTTAGCCATACCATTATTTTTTTTTACAAGCCAGAATATCCCATAGCTAAGCTTCTATCTCTAATTATGTATTTCCAATATGCACTTTAAAAATAATTTCTAATTTATCTGGAAACATGTTGATGCACCATCATGTTTTTGGTGGAGGTTTTTTACCTTTATAAAGGTATAATTCTGATTTTCTTACATGCTGTAAGATTTTTTGTTGTTATTACAGAAAAAAAACCCAAAACAAGAGACAGAAGTCATAAATGCCAGTATTTCTTTCTGACAATGTATTTGAATAGCATACACTTACACCTTCCTTTCCTGTTCTGTCAGGTGGTGTGTCCCAGCATGATGAAGGCTTAGTTCACAACTGATGTCACGAATTTATAAATTTTACATTTTAAAAAAATTATCATACTTCCACAATTATCTGTTTTTCTATCATGAACCTTTTATGCTGGACACCGTTATTGAGAATGACTGTATTTCTCACTGAAAGCATTTTCACAAACAGGTATTTAATGCCACCGGGCTGTATGTTAAATCTATAGTCTATACATCACACAGAATCACAGAATGTTAGGGATTGGAAAGGACCTCGAAAGATCATCTAGTCCAATCCCCCTGCCGGAGCAGGAACACCTAGATCAGATCGCACAGGAACGCATCCAGGCGGGTTTTGAATGTCTCCAGAGAAGGAGACTCCACAACCTCTCTGGGCAGCCTGTTCCAGTGCTCTGTCACCCTCACTGTAAAGAAGTTTTTTCTCATGTTCAAGTGGAACCTCCTGTGTTCCAGCTTGAACCCATTGCCCCTTGTCCTATCACTGGATGTCACAGAGAAGAGCCTGGCTCCATCCTCCTGACACTCACCCTTCATATATTTATAAACATTAATTAGGTCACCCCTCAGTCTCCTCTTTTCCAAGCTAAAGAGACCCAGCTCCCTCAGCCTTTCCTCATAAGGGAGGTGCTCCATACATACATCACATACAGTCCACTAGGAGGAGGAACTAAGTTAACTGGGAGTCGCTGGGTGATCTTCTAGCCAGAAAGAAGGATGGCCTCCATTGCCAGAAGTGTTCATAAGATATTCTGTGTGTGCTTTTATGTGTCTGAGAAGTCCCTCCATGCAGAATGCATCAGCTGTCATGCCAGTGCAACCCTGGGTCACCCTCACATGTAGAAGGGAACATAGTGTGGGATGTGCTGTGTTACAGAGAGTAGACTGTGATATGTACTCTGTCCAAAGATGCAGATTTGTAGTGTAATCGGTGAGAAATATCTCTGTAATAATCTCATAGGATTATCAGCATTTTATGAAGGAATATAGTATCAGTGTGGATGCAACTTGTACTGGTAAAATTTTTAAAGGATAGCTTGCAAAATATAGGACCCAGCTAGAGTACAGAGCTACATAGCTATTATTCTTCATTAAAGTGATTTTTATAATGTTGATATCATTCTGCAAGGATATACTATCAATATGAAGAGTATATAAGGAGAATGGTACTACAGTGGCAGAAACTGATGAGAGTTTTCTCTGGGAGGTTTAAAAAGTAAAAAATACCCTCTAACACAGGGATAATTTTTCAAAATGTAACTTCATTTACTCCACATATAGAATGTTAGACATATTGGAAACATTTTTTCTCTTCTTTGATGGTTCTTGAATCCTGGGGAGGCAAAGATAGTTGCAGCTGGGGAGTCAAAGGGAATACTTTCTGAACCCCAGACTGCAAGAAATAGAATAGATCATATATTCTCCAGATAGGGCCATCTCGGAAGTAATTTTGCTGAGCAGATTGTCTGATTATGCCCAGGTGGCTGCATGTTTTATTTCTTTCAGCTATCTTTGACAAAGAGGACACAAAATTAGTTTGTGGCAACCTTACTTCCTCATAGAGTGAAAAACCTACCTGATTTTGTCTTCAAATGATAACAGTTTACATAAATACACCCTATTTATTCACATCTCTTTAGATTTGGTCTTATATTATGGTAATGGCTTCAGAGAAAGGCATTGTTGTGTGTAGTGAGTACAATATTCATTTTACCTAGCTAGCTGTACAAGTGATAAGGTAAACTCTTTGCACACTCAAGTGATCAAAACATACAAACAAATCTCTTTTGAAAATAATTTAAAAATGTATTCTTTAATCACATTATCCTTATTCCACTTCTCTGTGTTATACTGCCTGTCAATAACTATTATTTCTTGAATATATGTGTAAGTGTAAAGTTACATTAATTAGCATTCTGCCATATGTCCCATGGACAACTATCCAAACATAATTTCTACATATAGATTCCTTCAGTTTTTCCTAATTAGGAAAAATAATCTGTGACCATCTGTCAGCCTTTGTAGCCAAGTCCTACAGTCTGAAGCAGGACTTGGATCCCTATCAAGTCAAAATTCAATCAGCAATTACTAATCTTGCCATGCCAGTAAAACTACTGATGCTAAAGGTAAATTAACACAAACACAGTGTATTCCCTCCCCTTCTGATTCATGGCTAAGAAGATGCTTTAGACTCAGGGTGTCTAAGTCTTCCTGAGCTGACTGTGAGTGACACTGAATTAAAAGTTTACTGTAGTCTTCTTTGCTTAAAGAACTTTGGGAGAATAGATAAAATAAAAGACTTATGTCTCCTTCCCCCAGTACATATCATACATTTTATTGTACTAAAGGAAGTTTTCAGCTCTTCTTTAGGGTTTTTGGTGTTTTGTTTGTTTTTAAATAAAGTAATTGTAACTACTTATTAGCAGGAGTCCACTTGTGTTAGATTAGGATGTCTGCCACATCAAGCTTGTCAGTGAATTTGGCCACCACACTTTCCTGTTTACAAATACAGGTAGCCCACAGGCAGTGGTTAGGAAACAGCTGATTAGGTTAGGGCACACATAGAATTGTAATTACATAAGATATTACATTTTTTAAAAATCTGAGGAGTCTTAGGGTTACATGGTTGCTTGACAGATTCCTTGGATGATAAATAGCTTGGTATGACCGTTTCTTATTGAGATCTGAAATGCTGCAACTTAGTTTTATTAGACAAATAAGACACATTGCTGTTTTTCTTGTTAGGATAATTAACTCCTAGAATTATGTTTAAAATGTATTCCCACTAATCTATTCAACCAAAAGTATGGAGATGTTACACATTTTTTCTTATTTCTTGCATATTTTTAGTAGTCCTAATGATTGGCCTAGGACACACATTGCAGCTAGAAAAGCAAGAAAAAAATCCACAAAGGTAGATGAGGTTATTCTAGTTTTGTGTATTTCCTGAGGTTTTTGATCTGAACTAGACTTGCATTTGTTTGAACCTCTGCTCTCATGTTTAATACATTTTTTCTACATGATTTTTGTCCCTTGAATTATTTTGTGGGGCAAATTCTCAGTTGATACTGACAAAGAGAGTTGAATTAATTTTTGTGATGCTTCATTTGCCCCATATGAGAATCAGCTTTTGTTTCCAATGCCCTACCAATTTCTCCAGTCAAAATGAGAGAGGTTTATAGGTATAATGGAATTTCAACTCTTTGTATTATCCTAAAAATGTCAAGTCCATTTCCTTATGGAACAGCAACAGAAGTCTAGTTGTTA
This sequence comes from Syrrhaptes paradoxus, assembly GCA_013400615.1. Taxonomy (NCBI): domain Eukaryota; kingdom Metazoa; phylum Chordata; class Aves; order Pterocliformes; family Pteroclidae; genus Syrrhaptes; species Syrrhaptes paradoxus. The sequence goes on along the minus strand of VZTO01009394.1, from coordinate 50,385 downwards.
GAAAGGAGTTTAACTATACTTAAATGTGTAATGGATATACCTTTAAACTGTTCTAAACCTTTATTTGAGTTACATGTTACAGGAAGTACTTTAGTAGGAACCACCCAAACCAATGGAGGATGGACATCACAAGAAGCAGTGCAAGTGCATCAGTGACCTCACCTGAGCTGGCTTTGGTACCCATTAACTCCATACAACACACTGCATCTCCTGTCCTGAGTGACCACCATAATAAATAGAACCCAAGTCATGGACTAAATGAACTCAATTTTATGGACATTTTATGCACAGTTTACAGGAGTGGTCCATAGACTAAAGGAAGGATGTTTGTGTATATATCAAAGGATGGGAAGGGAGGAGGTGCCTAAGGAGGATGCATTGGATAGTGTGGGACCTGAGCATGACACAAATTGCATGGAATAAGGGGTGGAGATTGCACCTTTGTCTGGGATGGAGTTGATGTCATTCAGAGTGGCTCATATGATCTTATCTTTTGGATTTGTGACCAAAGCTGTATTGATAACACACTGATGGATTAGCTCTTGTTGAACAGTACTTATACAGTGTCAAGCAAGTCCTTTTCTGTTTCTTATACTGCCCCACCAGCGAGTAGGCTGGGTGTGCACGAGAAATTGGGAGGGGACTGTCATGGACAATCCCCCCTGCCCGGATCCATGTTTATGCCTCAACCATTTGGGCAGAGCACTTAGAACACTTCTAAAGAAGAGGCACCACCATGTCTACAAACAGCTCAGGCAGAGCATGTAGGAAGAAAAGCTCTTTTGTGAACAAATGTCAGCAAGTTGTTAACATTTTGAGTGCCAGCACACCTGTTGAAGTGCTGCATGGACGCTGGGGGCTGGAGTAATCTTACGGATGGAGAACCAGCTGTGCCCCCCCCCCCCAAACAAAGCTAACCTGGATGCAGGGCTGTTGTACCCCCCAAAGGTCAACCTGGAAGGTGACCTGTATGCAACACCCAACCCCCCCCAAGGGGTGGTCCTAGACAGACCAAACGGTATAAAAGGTGAGCCTGACCACCTGCTCTTTGTTGACCCACCACCCCGTCTGCAAAAGAAGTTTCTGCATAAAGATTCCTGCCTGAAACCGACTTTTTCTGAAGATTGACACACACAGGAGTGAGGGACTGGTGCTATTCTCTATGTGTGATTGTCTGTGTCTATCTCTGTCTTTCTGACCCTCTTTCTTACCTTTCAACTCCTTCCTACTCTGTCTTTTGTCTAATTTTTACCTCCAAATAATGACTGAGTGTTATTTGGTGCTCACTTAATGGATAAGTGAGATCTGGTGATAAATTATGAGTCATTTTGTGCTTGAGTTGGCAAAGTTGATTTGTAATGTTTTTGCAGTTGCTGAGGTAAATAAGCTTGTGATGTATTGTTCCTTGAGTTATTGTCTGGCTCCACCTAGCTGGTGCTCCTTTTTGGGGAGCCAGAATAAGCCTCTCTAGACCGTCCACTGTAGTGGGGTGAGACAGGGAAACAGTCATGACAGCTGACCCCAACTGACCAAAGGGATATCCTATACAATATGAAGTTGTGCTTAGTTTAAAAACTCAGGAAAAGAAGATGGAAGAGGGGACATTCAGGGTTATGATGTTTGTCTTCCCAAGTAACTGTTACATAAAATGAAGCCTTGCTTTCCTGGAAATGGCTGAACAGCTGCCTGCTAATGGGAAGCAGTGAGTGAATTCCTTGTTTTACTTTGCTTGTTCATGCAGCTTTGCTTTACCTATTAAACTGTCTTTATCTCAATCCATGACTTTTTGCACTTTTACCATCCCAATTCTCTCCCCTATCCCACTGTGGGGTAATGAGGGAGCAGCTGTGTGGGGCTGAGCTGCCTACCAGTGTTAACCCACAACAAAATTTTAACAGCTATTTTATAGCGAGTTGAAACACTTACTAAATACTGAGAACTGGAAGGGAAATATTAGACTGAGGATCAAATCCTGCTCCAAGTAGTTGACTTCATTGGTCGGATTCTCAGGTTTTAAAGTATGTTCTCACATTTTTGTTGCAAAATGTTTCTAGTTTTCTAGGGGTTTTCTTTCGTTTGCATTATGTATGTAGTAACTCTTGAGATGGGTCAATCTGGTGCTGGATAAGCTGGCTCCGAGCTGCTGACCTCAGCGACTGAGTGAAGATCATAATCTTCATTATGATTAAAACGTACCAAGAGACAAAATAGTAGTGCGGAATGTAACCACCACTGAAATCCAGCATAATTCCAAATTATGCATGAATGAAGGAAAACCGCCTGCTTTTGTAACTATAAAAAATGGCAGTTGATTAGCACTTTGTTTTGCTGAGTTGTGTACTCATTTTTTTTTATAAAATAATGTATATTATTTGAAAGAGTCAACAGCAGAGTTTGAATTGAGAGCCTGAGGAGAGCAGTTTATAGTGAACTGGGGCAAATAGCACAGATGCTTACAGCCAGTGCAAATTGTTGACAGTGCTTGTCTTAAAACAACCTACCACAATAACCAGAGGTTATCTTGCAGACAAAGCAGGAAATATGGGATCCAGTAAGAAATGACACAGAAGATTTCACTGCTCAGAGGCTGCAAGCTGAGAACTTTGTATGGTTAGAGACATTATAGACGATTTGACCTTGCCTCTAGGTCCCATAATTTTCATATTTCACATATGCCATTCTCTGCTCTTAACATCCAGCTTCAGTAGTGCTCACTGTTCAGCTGTTATGCTTTCATGTCTTTTTGCAATACATTTTTCTTAAAATATGTGATTATATAACATTTGCTGATAAACAAGTTGAGCATTTTATTCACAGATGGCTCTTTCTTACGGCCACAGTTTATCATTACTCTAAAGATTTCACAGTTTTTCATTTTGCTTCTAAGATGCCAATTCAAAGTAAGTTTTGAGAGGTTACGTTTAATTAATGAAAATTTTTACCAGGACATCAAATACTAATTCATACAGTTTTTTACCAACATATTTTATTTTTTATTATTTTTATTACCAACATATTGTATATTTTATTTAGGGAGATGATTGTTGAACAGTCACATGCATGTTCCTAGACATCTGGGACAAAACAGAGAATAGCTGAATTTGGACCTGGTCCTATCTGGGCACTAGAGTAATGCTTGGTCTGCTGAAGCCCTTTCCTCCTACTTGTTGATTTTATGGAAGCTAGCCTCTTTTAAAAGTCTGGGTCCAGTTGTGGCATTTTGCAACTTCTAACAAAGGAGTTATTACTATGCAGATAAATTAATATCCCATTTGAGCTGAAGTCTCACAACATAATCATTGAAGGAAGGAGAATTAAATTTGTTCACATATATTCCATCAAATAAATCCAGATTTCTGAGAGTATTTAGGCACCCAGCTTACATGATAGCGGTGGGTATTAGACACCCAAGCATGTTTACAAGCCTGCTTCAAAATCAAATTGAAAAATTAAGGAATAAACTCAAAAGGTATGAAAGACAATTACTGAAACATCTGTTGGATCTCAAAGGTATAATTGTGACACATGCCACATGTCACCTTCAGTGATAGTGTCCCACCAGCACTGCAAATTAAGAGAACTGGAAGATGGCCATATGTCAGCCAGAAGAAAGCAGGTTCTTGAACAGCAATAAGCACATATTCTAATTTGATCCAATTTAAGGAACAGTTTGTACATTGTTTACAGGAGGATAAACAATCTACATTTCATATTTTGTAATTTCAGTGTGCTGTTTTATTAGATGACATTACCAAAGTCCTCAAAGGTGTGTTTGTGAAGTCGAGAAATAATAGTACCTGTATTAGGACCATTCTTCAAATAAGTTTGAAGGAGAGAAAAAAAATGTTTGTCAAAACTTAGACAACTTCTAGACTATTTTCAAAGCTAGTAGTCCCTTAATAAGTCAAATCTACTAAGGAAGCAGGGAGCCCAATTTTTATAATTGAAGTAACATCAGAAGTGTAGTGATCCAGTCCCATGAATACAAGGCTTAAGTGACACCAATTCCAAAGCTGGAAAAGACATTGTAGAATCTTCTCTCCACACACACAAGCTACATGATGTCTCCAGAAAATTAGAACTAAATATATCTAGAAAAGAATAACCAATTTTACCTTAAGAAGGTAGTAAAGAATTTTTCTCCTACTTCCTTTGACTGAGGCATTCCAGTGCTGTGCAAATATACCTCAAGAGTATTTAGAGCTTTTTTCAGGTTCAAATATATCTAACTTAGCATCTGGGCACTGAATTTTGTGCTCTTGTCGATGGGTAAAAAGCTCTTTGTTATCCAATATTTTCTTTCTGTAACTATACATGCAGCGATCTTCTCTCAGACTGCCCTTCGAGGTAGCTGATCTCCATAAGCCTCACAAGTCATCTGTCTTGTTTGCCAGATCTGAAGTTATTTTTATTGTGGAGTGGATTTTTCACAAGAAATTTTGCATTCTACATAAGCAATTTTAGTTTCTATGTATTTGTTTCCTGAAAATATTCAGAAAATGAATGTGACTATTTTTCAGGGCTGTCATCTAAAGGTAATCACCTAAAAAGCTACTCTAGATCCCCACTGTGAAAGACTGATCAAAATTTTATTGAAGTCAGTTTAAACAATGCCATTCACTTCACTGGGGTTTAATTTACTCTTTACATAGTATTCTTCAGATCAATAAATCAGGAATATTTAATGTTTTCTAAATATGTACAGTCCTGTGTTTGCCACCATTCATCTATTTAGCTTTAAGCAGGCCAATTACCCATTGAAACTGATGAGATAATTCATGGATTTACAAACAGGCATGTGCATAAGTATTTCTTCAGCAGTATATACATTCATATTTGTGTATTTCACAGATATTATAGGTAACAGTGATCATCAATTGCACAAAACTACCATAATTATCATTACCATGTTTAAAAAAAATGAAATAAAGGTTCTGTAGAAAATGACAAACAAAAGTATGTAGTTGGTGTTAACATTTTAATAGCCTGATGGCATCCTGATATGTTATTTGAAGAATTTTGATTATTTTGTTTACTAGAATTTATGTGGATTCTTAAAGAATACATATACATATACATTGTTTCAACCTCAACACATTTTTTTTGTCCTAAAGAGCATAAGATATTTGCTGCCTTCCTCTAACAACAAGCACTCTCTTAAGAAACATTTTTTATTAATGACCTTTTAAAATATTCCCATTAAATGATGTGTTTTAACAACAGTTACTCTAGTTAGGAAGCCAACATAAAAAGGACATGGACCTTTTCAAGCAAGTCCAGAGGAGAGCCATGAAGATGATCAGAGGGCTGGAGCACCTCCTGTACGAGGACAGACTGAGAGAGTTGGGGTTGTTCAGCCTGGAGAAGAGAAGGCTCTGAGGAGACCTAATAGCAGCCTTCCAGTACCTGAAGGGGGCCTACAGGAAGGATAAGGAAACACTTTATCAGGGAGCGTAGTGACAGGACAATGGGTAACAGTTATAAACTGAAAGAAGGCAGATTAAGATTAGACATTAGGAAGAAAATTTTACTGTGAAGTTGGTGAGGCAGTGGCACAGGTTGCCCAGGGAAGTTGTGGATGCCCCATCCCTGGAGGTGTTCAAGGCCAGGCTGGATGAGGCTTTGAGCAACATGGTCTAGTGGAGGGTGTCCCTGCCCATGGCAGGGGGGTTGGAACTCGATGATTTTTAACGTCCCTTCCAATCCTAACCAATTTATAACTCTATGATGCTATGATTGTGAGGTGATAGCTTTTTATTTATTTTTGCTACTGTTTAATTTTAAAGTGCATGACCCTTTTGATTCATTCAATCTGTGCAGTGAAACTCTTTTCAGAAACTTCAGGCATTCATTTATTCATGTCATCCCTGGACACAGTAGTTTACAAGTCCTGCTTGTTTTGATGCAGCTAATAAGAACTGATTTGATGATAGGATAGTTTATTGTGGTCCAAGTGTAACTAAGTCATTTGTTAGACAGTTTGTGGCGAGTAAAAATAACACCTTAGCAATACCATCTGGATTCTCATAATTAAATATAACCTTCAACTAATTTAAATTTTTTCGACATCAAATTTTCCTGCAATTTTTAGATGGATATCTTGTGATATTTAATTAATACTTCGTTTTATATTTTTGCACCTCCTTCTTAATATTAAAAATTTTGCACTTATGTCTTCTCTGATTTTAACATTCCCATTATAACTAATTTTGAGATTTCAGCCTAAATTTAACCACTGTATTTTAAAAATCAAGTAACCCAGAAGGTTACTCATAGAGGAAGAGAAAACAAAATGTTAGAAAACATTAGAAGAAAAATTATGATAACACTGATAAAATTTCCCCATACATATTTTCATAATCATTCGAGAATAGCCAGAGTGGAGGAGGCCAAAGATCCATGCTGTTCATACCTGTCTCTAAATACAGCTAACATATTCCTGTTCAAAATGTAAAGGACAGCTCTTTCTCTGACTCCAATAGTTTGCAGCTCAGCATATTTGGATTTTTGTGTGCATTTTTCTTTAATTGGCCTTTCTGGTTCCTTTCTTAAACCACTTTCACCATACTCAATATTCTGCAGCAAAGAGGCCCCACAGTTCAATAATATGCTGTGTGAAACAAACCCATAGTTTTTCAATTGGTTTTAGTTTGTTTACTTAGTCGTTCACAGTATGGAAGATGTTAAAAATCTTCAGTCATCTCTGCTGACTTCTGTGAACTTTTTCCTGTTCTACTGTTTCCTTTTCAAGATATCAGGACCAGGACTGCACACAATATTCAACATGTAAACACAAGAAGGACTTATGAAGTGATCTGATTCTCAGGGATTTGGCTTGATGGTTTGTGTCTGTGTTTCGAGAGAAGGGCATTTGCTGTTATATATTATTTTTTTTAATAATTTCTAGTGCTTAATGTGCCTTTTTTTTTCTCCAGATCACTAGTCACTTCAGATAAGCTTTTTCCATGGAGTTATCTAAAATAACCCCTACATTTTACCGTAGCACTTAGAGTCACCTCAAAATCCATGACTGTAAGTATGAAACCAAGACCTTTCCTGTGTTCATGATTTTGCATTTAACTACACCAGTTCTGTTGTCTTGTCACACAGCCTTGTGCAGTTTTCCACAGTCAGCCCTCCTCTTTATTGCACTAATTTACTGATATAAGCAGATTTGAACACTTCTGCACCCATGACCGTTTCCATACTTTATATGTGCAGGAGCATTGCATCTAGCGCAGATTCCTGAAGCATTCTGTTGGTGTCATCCTTTGAGGTAAAAGTCAGTCACCAGGTCACGCCTTGACTTACCCCCCCTTCACTCCCTTTTCTCTTCCCTTTCTCCTTCCCCTTTCCTTTTTCCATTCAAGGACATATCTCTTGTCCCTTGCTGGCTCAGCTTCTTCATTTGGTGAGGAGCTATGTTTAATCTCAATGTGAAATGAAAATAGATTGTATTAACCCAGATCTTCTTTACCTGCATGTTTGTCTCAAAGAATTCTAAAAACATCGTAAGGCATGATTTCCCTGTAGAAAATGTGTGGGGTTTTTTCCTCAATATAACATATTTATCCAGCAGTTTACTGATTTTACCCTCTATTATGTTTTCTACTAATTCATCAGGTAAAGCTCTCCACTGTCAAGGTTTGTATTTTCACAGATCTCTTTAGGAACAAATTTTGTAGTAGTCATTGTATTATTGAACTTGCAGGCGCGAGGGACAAAGTTGTCTTTAAACAAGAGGTTATAAGTCACATTTAATAGATGGGATATTTCATCCCTGAGCTCCTTTTGTTCTTTTTCTTGCTGAGAATCTCTGGAGGGCTAGAACAAAATCTTCAGTCTCAAGGAACTTCTGATTATTCTACTGCACCTTCTCCTTCAATTAATCCTGTAGCCCACTGGTGACTTGCTGAACTCTTAGTAGCATAAGACACAGACCATAAATTATGAAGCATTGACCAATAAAGACCAAATAAAACATTAGATCATGGAAACCAAATAGCTGAAGGCTTCAGTTACCTGCATTCTGGATAACTGCATGGAAGTAAAAGCAAATGAAAAAAACAAACCAAAACAACAAAATAAAAAAAAAAACACCCTCCCCCCCTCAAAAAAAAAAAACAACCCAAAACCAAAACAAAGCAGCAGCTTCTATCTCTCTATTCTTCCTCTAAAGCTATTATCTTCATAAGTCTGGAAAAAAATAGAAGCTAAGAATAATAGATACCTGAATGGCAATTTCTCTTACTGAGACAGACCTCTATATGTCTGTATTCAGAGAAGCAAACTAAATAGCTGGATTTGATTGTGTTTTTCAAAGTTCAGTGAAAAAATAAAAATCATGGACTTTGTTTGTTTTGCTGAAACTAAAGGGAAAAGGACTACAGGATTTCTAAGCTAAAGGAAAAAAGAGCTCCAGCTGTAGTGATTATGGAAATTGGAACTACCTTGTCTTGGAAATATCAGTGGCACCCCTCACTCATTCTGAAACCTGGAGCCACATTTAAGATATGCATGAAGGAACAGCTTTTGCAGAAATAGCTTATTAACATTTGGTTAAACATTTAATGCTGTTCATGTGCTGTGTCATGGAGGCATAAAGAACAAAAACATATTTTCAAATAGCAAGGAGTATTGTCTGCACAGGATACAAATGTGCCAATCTGTTGAAAATATTCCAAGTCTGAACTGTTGTTTTAAGGAGTCTGCCCTAAGGACATATTTATTCCACTTGAATTGAGAATCACTACAATTTAATTTGTTCTATCACATTGAGATAACCTTACATTTTGCTGCTGGAATATAGTATTACATAGTAATGTGTGCACCCAAAATAGTTTTAGAATGCTTTATTACCTGCAAAATCAGGGTTATTTCATTTAAAAGAATACCTGTCTGAATGACCACAAATCTGGATTTTGGTCAGGTTTTACCAGAAATATATTCTGCCAAGTTACATTTAGCTGTTATATTTTGAAATCCAGTTTGAATAGAATAGTGAAACGTGTGTTGACATTGTATCAGCTCTACACAAAGTATATTGAATTAAATATGATCTTCAGAGTATGAAGAGAGTTCATCTGTGCAACCTGTGGGTGTACAGTGTGATTTGAAAAGTCCCAGATGTGGCATATGCTTATTTATTTACTTCAAATAATTTCCAGCTAGATTAAGATAGTGAAGCCTTATAAATTCTTCCGGTCCCTGCACTCCCTGTATAAACATTCCTTTGAAGTGCTAAGGGCCTTAATGAAAATAAGAGAAACCTTCACAAATACAATTAAAAAGAAATCACAGGTTTTCTTCACCATAGAAGTAACTGGAGGAGGGAATAAAATAGCTTTTACATCAACTTCACTGCTCCCTCTTTTATAGAAATGACTTTATCATAATCTGATCAATTTAGTACTTAAGCTTTTAAATGTACATTATCTGGCAACACTATGAGCTACCCTTACTTTTTCTTACATTAATTTGCTTTCATCGATATTTCATTTTTTATAGTATTTTACATAACAGTTTTTGACTTTTTACTTTACCTTAGCCACTAATCATCACCGTAAAGAAAAGTTTGTTAAACATTGTGTGTGGCATGTGTTTTCTTTAGATGTTTAACCAATGCTTTAGCCATGTACTTTTCACAAGTCTCACTCAACAGAGCATTTAAGAGTACTGTAAGTCCATCAGTGTTAGAGAAAGGTCATTGGTACCTATTGGGATTCCTTAAAAATATTGACGAACTGAAACAATTACCTATGCCTTCTGATTGTGTCATCTTACATATTTGTACAAATAGCATAACCTTACTGGATTTGAGTCCAAGTGGGAAGGCTGTGCTTCATTTACATCTTCAGGATCTCTGAGAAATATGTGTTGAAGCTTTTGTCTCTATAACTTGTTTCCTACACGCTGGAAGGAAGAGATACGAAGACTGTCCACAGCATCCTGAGAAAGGCACGTACCCCCACAGTATACTGTAGTGTGTGGGATCCGTAGTGAGTCAATGCAGTGGTTCACAGAGGCATCAAGTCCATAATTTTTCAAACTCATAGGTCCAGCAACCATAAATGAAATAGAAAAAAAGGAATGTCTTCAGCATTAAATAGATCTGTCCTGACTCATCTATAAAGACTACATACATTTAGCAATTTTGCCATATGAAAAAAAAAAATTTCCTCACCTGAAACCGGAAGTCTGCCTTGTTACTGTGAGAGATCTATCAAGGAGCTTGGAGGGTGGGGAGTAGTAAAAAGAAAACACAGAGCTGCACTACGAAAACTATGAGAGGTGGTTAGCTAAGAAGAGAGAAAAGGAGGAGGAGAGGACACCTGGAACAACACCTTGAGTACTTACAAGTGATTGTCTTCTAAGACCCAGCTGAAGTATTCTCCTTGCTCCAGATCTTGCCGAAGTGTGCTCAGTCTGCTAAGTCTGAGAGAGGGAAGGCTCTACAGCATTATTAGTAAACACACATGATCTGAAATGTGTTATTTGTGATTTACATCCAGGGCCAGAGGACAAAAATTATTCTGAGGGAAGTAAAAAGGATCCATCCCAGAAAGCTTGACACTGCATATGGGCAACCACTATACTGACACTCTGCTTCTGATTTCCAGATGAGAAAAAGGCCTCAAGTAATTCTTATGCAAAAAGATAACCCACATCTTTGTGACACAACAGGAATCTGCAATGGCACTCTGCATCGCCAAAGGTTATTTGTGTTTTTATCCTAATTCAGTATTCAGATAAAAGTATGATAAGAGACAAATCCTATCTCTTTTTATCAGACTATAGTCTCCAATATATTATCTGAAAGTTTTTACACGTCTTAAGATGATATATAGTAGTAAATTTTGTAGAAGGTAATTTTCAAGAATGTTTTCAACTTTTTTTAAAAAAAAGGTAATTTTCTCTATAAATATTTATAAAAATCACGCACTACAAAGAGCTAAAAATCATTCTAGATATTTTTCTGTCATCCTGTCCAATACATAGTTTAAATATGAAAATAAGTTTGAGTTTAAGGAAATTATTCTTAACCAGACTGTAAGATTAATGTTTTACCACCTTTTGTAGAAAGAATTATTGGAAAATGTATAGAAAAAACAGTGCAAAAATATTTTTTAAAAGTTTGATGATCCTGGGTAGAATTTAAGTTTTTCACAGTGCAGAGTATTCTTCAGTCAATGTATAAAGGCATTACTGTTATTGTTTCACAAAAGACAGTGGTAGGTTTTATATTTCCAAATACAAAACTTATAGACAAAAGTTGCTACACTGCAAGGTTAAACTTTTATTTTTGTCTGCTTAGCTAAATAGAGATAAATAACAAACATTGTGATTTTTTTTTTGAAACGGCAAAGCAACACAACATGAAAATGAGACTATAATGACTAAAAGGAATTAATTTGGTCTTTTATTTCTCAGTGGTCATAATAATAAAATATATACCAGATCCACTGGACATATTCATAAACTTAGTCTTAGATGCTATAATCTACAAATCTGAGTACTCTAGGAGAATAGTGTTTGAAGAAATTCACAATAATTTTGAATACTCAAGTTTCATTATGCAATTAAAAACTATGCTTGAGAATCTGGACAAAGAATATGCACTTAAATTGTGTTTGAAAGTACAAAAATTATAATTTCCGAAGACTCTACACTGATATAACCTGACAATCCAGTGCTATACTTTGGTTCCCTTTTTTTTTTTTTTTCATATCAGATACCTCTCTTCCTTGAAAAAACAAGGTGTTCTATAAATGTTTGTCTATATATACATTTGTATGGTTTTTCAATTTTTTTTCCTGAGATTATATGTTGTATAGATGCCTTCTGTATTATTAGTCTGGTACCGGTGACTTATGTTTAGATTACTATTTATGATGAAAGTTTGTTAGTGAAAGGCTTTACGTTTTTGTTCAGTACATTCAATATGGTTGCACAGGTTATCATCAAGGTTAAATGCTGCTAGCCTTTTTCCCTTACAACAAAAACAAATGCTAGATCCTGCAGTGGTAATGGATGTCAACTAAAATTACTTGTGAGATCAGTTTCAAAACATTGTAATACTACAACATATTATCAAGCTTTTGTGAAAGCTAAACACATCAGCATTAGTCTAGAATTGTATGTGACAAAATTTGGAAGTTGGGTAAATACACTGGAGAAGAGTGCACCTACATGTCAGCCTTCTGCCAGCACTGCTATTTCCGTCAGAGGTATGAAAGCAAAGGAGCTCACACTAAGAAAGGTTTTAAGTAAATGCATTGATTTTGCTTGCTTTCCTTATTTGAACTGATATTGCAATGTAAACATATATACATACTTATACATATACTAATATAAGTCTGCCATAGAGCTTTGCCATTAGAATTGTGCCCTCTTGGGGAACTCTTCATTGCTGTAGTATGCTAGGAAGTCAGTACCAAAAAACATCTCTGATACTATTCTGCCCACAATAGCATTATAATTTCCATAACATTTTAGGTCCAAATAGTACTCCTTGCCTTGACGGGTCTTTGATTTGGATTGTTGTTTGGTTTTATTTTGTTTTGCTTAACCAGAACTCTTTAAATTGTAACTTTAAAAGTTATATACTCAGCAACAAGAAGAGTGGAATTTATCTTCACATCCTGATGGTACATTTATTACTCTAGATTACGGTGTTTAGCTAGGTATAAATAGATGAAGTTCAATATTTCCCTGAGATACATGTGTGCCATCTTTAATGGGATTTCTTTTCAGTTCAGAGCCTAACTCCAAAGACAAGCTGCACTTGCACACTATAGACCTTCTTTCTGTCAGTGCATTTTGATTCATAAGCTGAAAAGTATCTTATCTTCTCACATTTTAGGAAGCAGGTCAAAGTTGAGGTCTTTTCTGCATGGGTCTAAAGCATTTCAAAGTAGACTTTTTTTTTTTTCTCATATAGAGAAATCACTTAGAAAGGAATAAACGGAATATCTGTTGGGAATTTCTGTCTTGCATTGAAATAAGAGTACCTTTGTTCAAAATTTGTTTGGAGGTTTCATAGCACCTTGGAAAAATGTTCCATGTTCATAATGAGAAAATGGAATGAGAACGACCAGAAACAGTAGTTAAAGAATTTGATCTTGTAGGAGCCCTGTTGCATAGAACTTAATTAGTCTTGTCTTCTAACAGCAGTATAGTCAAAGAGATGGCAAATATTTATTTAGCTAGCTGGCTAGTAATAGATATATAAAAATTATCTTAATTGTGATATGTGATGCATCAATGCCTTATGTGTGTTCCTGATATGAAAGAGTGTTGGTCATTGTAAAAAATGAACAATAACTTTGAGCTGAAATTCTCCTTGTTTCTTTTTTTTTAATAGCTTTTCATTTTCAAGACTTTATTTTTTAAGAATTCATCTTCAGTTTGATTCAGTGATGTTAGCATAGAGATTTGACTGATTCAGTGAGATTAACATAGAGATTTGTCTTCAAATGAGTTTTCTGTAGATGACACGAGGAGTAGAAGGGAAAGTTAAGTGGACTGAAAATTTCCAACAATTCATAAACTAAAGCTGTCATTTTCTTTTCATCTCATTGATCCTTCTCGTCCCCCAGTGGTCCTTTACTGAGATCTCTTGAGGTTAATAAAGGGCTACATGTTTCCAATAACTGTTCTCAGTGTCTCCAAACTCCTTCTCTTCCTGCATAATAGCGACAAATTTAGAAAAAGGCAAGTTAGCAACACAATCATGGGCACGCTTTACCCATTTTCTTTTTGCTGCCATAGGCCAATAACTTTCCCTATTTTTAAAGTTCCTTGTCTATCACTCAGTGTCTGTCATTTGCATAGACAGGTATAACACTAGTAAATAATTTATATTCACAGAAAATGGAAGATATCTGTCCATAGTCACTAGCTATATCCTTCTACTGGGAAAAAAAATTCAACCTCAACATGTTTTCATAAAAGTGGTCACATTCTTAAGGTTTTACTGGATCAGCTATTACAAAAATATTTTTATATCATTTTTAATATTTGAAAGTTTTGAATTTTTATTTCAGATTTCAAAGACTGTCTCAACTCATATAGCATTAAGATGAAAGCAAACAGGGAACCTAAAGTTAAAAGCACATCCTTATAAATGACCCGTTTCAGGAATTACCATCTGTGATCCCAAGTAACCCTGCCTCGCAGTTATGTCTCTCAGCTATTTGTCCACAATATGCAGCCGCCTGTCATCTGACAATTGTGCCAGCTCAGATGACACTTCCAAGCAAAGTTTTTATGTGTCATTCTTTGCAACATAAACTGAACTTCGTAGAGATCAGCAGCCTTCCATGAGATCTCTTGCTCTTTCCTCAGGCTCTGCTGTGACTATAACACCCTTTAAAATGTCCCATGGAAATAAACTGCCTGATGTTTTCTGCAGTCTGTCAGAAATGTGATACCTGAATCACTGAGATAGCAAATTTAGCACAGACAATTCCATATGTAACATCAAATGAAATTAGCTCCAAAGTTGTAATAGTCTTAAAAAAAAAGTATCAACAGCAACAGCAAAAACTTCTCAAGCGTAAAAGGCTATAATATTTTCTATATATATATACTGCAGCAATGTCCCTTACACAGGAAAATTAGGTTCATTTTTTTTTTTTATGTTTTGTTCTCTGCTCCATAAAAATAACACCTGCCAAGTTGCAGAGTATTTACAGATCTACAATAAATTCAGTATCTTAGTTAAATTTGTTAGCAGTTGCTGAATTATTCTGGAATTAACTTATTCTTTGGGGTTCCTTGTAGCAATTAAATGTGTACAGTTCTCTGAAGTGTTAAAGGATCTAATTTTTCATTTGCGTAATTGTTTTTTCTAGTTAGACAGTAGTTTAAAATCATATCTTACAAAAAGCTGTGCAGCAGAAATGAAAGAGTAATAAATAAGTAAGTAGCTCTGCAGATGAAGAGAGACTGGTTAGGGCTATTTATGTACTACCTAAAACTCAAATGAAGATCACAGAGATTTCAGAAAATGAAGTTTTTATGAGTTTAAATTAGTCTTATCTCCAAGTTACACATGCAGTCTCCAGTTGGAGAAGCAATGGCAATGAAGCAGAGAGAGATCTGCATGTCTGATTAAAAAAGGAAAATCTTGATATTCTTTAGAAGATCAAAATGTATTTAGTCATATCTCAAAGTCTTCAGCCCTTTTTCACCAATACCTACTTCACCCACTGGCTCCATTGTGCTATGAATGCCTGCAGTATTCACATACAGTAGAGAGACACAGGTTATTGCCTTGTCATAATGATACCCATTTCTTCTGAATAAAATAGTTCCATTTGAATGTTACGAAATTAATTTTACTACCACCCAGAATTTAAGTTCCACAGGAAAGGAGGAATTCCTGAAAATTCAATAAATGAATTAACCAAAATAGAAACGAGGCTTATAAAATCACCTACTTTCTATTTGGTTTACCCAGACAGAATATTTATTTTGATAAACTGAATAAACAGTATTTGTCCCTGGTTACCAAAACATTGCATTGCTTTCTACTGTCCCCAGATAGCCTGAACCTGAGTTGAAATGGGCATTTGCAGCTTGACCTAAGGACAGAGGCAACCTTCCATAGCAAAAAGTCATCATAACAGATATGATAGGCTGTTGGAAAATCTGAACTGGAGAAAAAAGCATGTTGCTGGTTTATCCTCCTGCTGTGCTGATCCTCTGTCCTTTCACATGTTCAGAATATTTTTGCACACGAACTACATAGACTTCATGCCATCTTAACATGCCAAAGTTGACATAGGAGCCAATCAGAACTAAGATGAATGTACTGCGTGAGCCACTTAAAGCAATTTTTCTCATCTTTATTTTACACTTCTCTTAACTTTAACTAAAGAACCAGGTGAATCCTTCCTGAAGGGAGCAAATAACAATATTCCCTTGTGTACAAACACACCACTGCTTTAAATTTCCAAAATATTGTTCAAATACCAGCCAGTTAAGCTTTACTACTGGCATAAATGCAATTATTCAGTTTCAATTTCAAAATAAACATGAAAAATATAGATCTTTTGTTCATGTTCCTCTGATATTCTGTCTCTAGCAATCCACTTAACATCTCAATGCAAAAAGTTTGGTGTGTGCTAGAGTATTTTTTTTATGGAGCATCAAATAAAAAAATCCCACTAACCCCAGCTTTAATTGCATCCTGTTTATTGCAGGGTACAGCTTTGGAAACTCTTTCCAGATATTTTACTGTGCTTCCTAAATTAGCCATCATCCTAATGCTATGCAGCTAAGACAGTAAAAATTATATCATGTCCTTTACAGTAAATGAAATGATCTAATGGTGCTGATAAGTAGTACTTCTCACTGATATCTTTCCCTAGTGTCCTCTTGTGCTCCTTAATTTGCATCCATGAACTCCAGTCCAGACAAATTATCTTAGTGATTGGAAGCTCTTTGACTATCTGATACAATACCTATAACTACAATTGGTCTGGAAGTTGAAAATTCATGCAAACTTATTATAATAACTTCTTTCATTTTTTTTCTTTTATGAGCCTACCAGCTCATACTGCAACAGAAATCATTACTCGTTACTCACTGCAACTTATCTAATTTTAGATTTCAAACTGCTTGGGGCAGGTGTCACATCTCTTATGCATTGTGCAAACTGGATACTGAACATTGTATAACCTGAATAACAACAACATGGGGCCGGATCGTACCCTTAAGTCACATGCACAGACAAATTTATTTACAGAGATTGCCTAGTAGCCCAGTCTGGAAGAAAGGGATATGTCAGCTGGTTCCTCAGTGTTGCCCTATAACAATGAAATCCTACTTGGGATCACAGAAGAATTAGCTGTAGGGTTGAAGGAAAAGTGGCTAGTTGAAAGAAAAGAGTTTAAAAAGACACAGCACCTATTATAACAGCTAAATGTAGATTATCAATAAATTCTACTCCAAAGGGAAGCCCTGAGCAAAATTCACTAGGTCACAAAACTGTAACTTAAAAAAGTTATTATTACTTATTTTCTAATGGCAATAATAAAAGGAAGAAACTATGTTTGATTATGTTTGGGATTAGCTATCTATTTCAGTGGAGTCACTCCAGATTTACATTGGTGTAAATGAGAGAAAAAGTTGTCCTAATTCATCCTCACAAGTTTCTAACAATGTCACTCGGAATAGTTTCTGTCTCACCCTCTAGCTATTCTACAGGCATCCCAATATAAAGCTTTCTCTCCTGCTTTAAAACCTTGACATTTTAAACTAGCTCCTTCTATTTAATAACAAAAGCATACATTTTTACACTTATCTAGAGGGAGCTACAAACATTCCTACTGACAAGACTTCCAATCAAATTACCAGAATATATTCAGTCACTTTAGAAACAAGTATCATCAGAGGATTTCGGCTTTATGTTCACAGGTTATTTGATCTGCTCAAGCCTACTTTAACACTATTTCTTGCGTGCTCCAAGTAAAGCAGATACTTGACTATTTCAGCAAAAACAGAGGTATCAGAAAGAAAAAGAGCTCTAGTCACTGTACAAAGAAGTAAAATTTTTCCTGCAGATCTCTATTAGTCCAAATCATCCCAGAAACAAAAAAATTTTGAAAGGGGACAGCTGGAATTTGTTTTATTTCCCATACCTGTAAGCCTTGCAAAAAATCTCCATCAGTGTAAAAACAGAGAGAGAGAGAAAGACATAAAACAACTCTTTAATGATAGATTATTTTTAGATTATATCTTGAAATCTTGAGTTGGAAACAGAAGATTTAGATGCACTTCTTCTTGTTCCAGATGACTCTTTTTTATTATTATTCAGCTGTCAAATGTCTTCTTGTATTTGAAACTTCAAAAAGCAGGACTCAAACCTGCCACTTTTATTAATCTTCATTACATACCTTCTGGACAGAATTGTGTCTCACAATCTTAGTAATCAAGATGCTTTTCAGCATTATAATTTATATTCATTTCATTCTGTCTAATCTTCAATTCAGTGACCTTTCCATCCACTATCTACCACCTGGCTAGAGCAGAGCATTTTGAGTATTTTGATGTCTTATCAATTATTTAGAGGTTCTGCTTTAGTTTTGGATACCCACAGGCCCTCAAATTGCTTTAAAGTGTTTATAATATTAGCACAACTTGACATAACCAAGAAATATTTATTTCATGTATCTTGTAAGAATTAACCTGTAAAGATGTAAATAGCAAAGCTCAAAACATATTTGAAAACATGCACTTTTGAACATACATATTTTTTAAACTTTTCTGAGATTGTGCTCAGGTGAAATGTTGAATTGCTGTGTCCAGAGTTTCCAAATGATAACTTCCAAATTCTCAGATATTCATGAGAACAAAAAACAAAGACAGAAAGGTAGAGAAGTATTGAACAACAACATAATATTGTCAACATTTTATAATAGAATCATAGAATTATAGAATCACAGAATGGTTTGGGTTGGAAGGGACCTTAAAGATCATCAAGATCCAAACCCCCTGCCATGGGCAGGGACACCCTCCACTAGACCAGGTTGCTCAAAGCCTCATCCAACCTGGCCTTGAACATCTCCAGGGACGGGGCATCCACAACTTCCCTGGGCAACCTGTTCCAGTGTCTCACCACCCTCACAGTGAAAAATTTCTTCCTAATGTCTAATCTTAATCTGCCTTCTTTCAGTTTATAACTGTTACCCCTTGTCCTGTCACTACACTCCCTGATAAAGAGTGTTTCTGCATCCCTCCTGTAGGCCCCCTTTAGGTACTGGAAGGCTGATATTAGGTCTCCTCGGAGCCTTCTCTTCTCCAGGTGGAACAACCCCAACTCCCTCAGCCAACAGTGTATTTTCACTTTACATTCAAAATGCAGAGGTATAATTTTAACAAGTTGTGTCATAAACAGAAAGTTTTGACTGATTTTAAAGTTAAGGGCAAAAGTACTGTAGGAAAAAATGAAGTTTACTGTCCATTTTTAATTTTATGTTTCAAAAACGTTCTCAATTTTTAATTTAATAGTATGTTAACAAAAACTTTTTTAAAAAGAGCATTACTCTTAATTGTGGGATTTTTATAAAATCTTGTGCTATAAAAATAGACATTAGCTTCCATCTTTGACGAGTCAGAATGAAAGATTAATAGGTCTTCTAATCTCATAAATTATCCTTTAAACACAATGTTTTTATTAAATATTGCATGACATTAATTACATAGTTTTGATGCATGTTATGAGAGAAAAGAGCTATTTAAGTCTTATGGATATTTTATCATGTTGCAGTACACATCCTGAATATCAACCTGCGTTTACATAAATGTTTTTAGTTTAGAAACTATACAAAACATGATGTCCATGAATGAGCCAAGTGATAAAGGACAAGAAAGAGCAGAGAGTACAATATCAGTTACTCTTGTTCAACAGTCAGGTATTGCGACTCCAAATCATTTCTCAGCTCTGAATAAAAATAAACCTTTGCAGTATGATTTCTCTTCTCTGGTAAGGAGCAAACATATTCAGTCAGTTCTCTTATATCTCAGTGTGTTTGTCCTCCCAGAAAAAAAATTACATCGCTACTGCTCTGTGTTTATTAATTAGAGGCTCTAATGCTCTTTTACAGTAAATTGCATCCACTTGAAGGTCCGTTTTTATGGACAGAGTAAAGGGACCTTAGCAAAAATAAGAGTCAAGCTACGACATGTTCTTCAAAGATGAAATAGGTAATACAACAATGAAGTAATTATGGCAACTAAAAGAAATTAGGGATCAATAAATATCCTCCTGCACTGTGTTTCACAGGAGCATGCCTTCCAGATATCTCATCCACTTATGTTTTATGAGTTTCACAAAGCTGTTCTGAATATCTTGCATCTAGGACATTATATATACTTACAGTCATGATGTGCATTGTTAAATATCCATCAGAGCCTTAAATCAGATGGTTTTACTTTTTGTGCCAATGCCTACTAGTGATAAAAGGGTGCTTCCCTCTTCTGATTTAACTGGCACAGTTAGAAGCCAGAGGGCTCACTGTTAAGCCACTACAGATTTCCTATCTGTCTTTGAAACTGTTACTATAGCGTGGCATTCCCATTTTAAACCTCAGGTAGCACTAATTTTTCTTATTTTTAGAAAGCTTTCATTCTGCTTATTTGTGAACAGTTGTTTTCTCTGCCCATATTGCTTCTTAATATTTCTCTGAGTTTGTTAATACACTTTATTAAAAATAAAGTATTGAAAAAGGAGAAACACTTTTAATGGATATACAAAATGATGTTGTGCAACATTTTAGCACTTTATTGAGCCCCTTGAAGTAGTAAAAGCTAGATGCAAGCTGTAGCTGTCAATTCAGCTAAATGCTGCTGCTTTTCCTGTGCACCTTCTTTTCTTTGGTTACCATATTATCAGCTAGTTTCTTCTTCACAGATACTACCCTACATGACTCTAAGCACTAACTGTCAGTATGGTGATAAGAGTAAGGAACACGTGTCACAAAGGTATAGTAGGAATATTCATATGTTATAGCCCCATGAGCAAGAAAACTCAAAGTTAATGCAAGGAAGGCACTCATGCCATTTGTTGTGACTAAACTTGTCATCTAAAGTTAACCATACCATCAAATCACAATCCCTGCAACTCTCAAACTTTTCCCATTATGAGGGTGATTTGAAAGATTTTCACTGCTCAGAGGGAACAGTGTCCTCTGCAGAGGAAACAAAAAAATCATATGACTCTTTATTCTAGACTCCCTTCAGGAACAGTAGTCACTGCAACGCAGAAGACACATAAGCTCATATCCCATAAGCTAAATGGAGCCTAAAAATTTACTTAATTATATTAGCAACTCAAGTGTTAAACTCACATTTTTAAGGTTTTGGATTATATAATTATTATAGTTGCTGTTATTGTTGTTTCACTTGGATTTCTTTTGGTGTAATTTATCATTATGGAGACCAAAAAATGTATTTTCAAACCAAATTTGACCCTCAGAATAAAAACCAGTTCCCCATCTATGTACTCCCCCTTATTTCCTTCTCCATTAGGAAACCTCCTTTTCCTTTTCTGTTTTCTTTCTTATGTTGGTATGACAAGAGATAGTACAATCAGTTCAATACACCTCTAGGAAGTGGCCATGAAATGTAGTTTTCTTACCTTTAGCTGGTTTACGACCTTCTGAAAAGGAAAACAAATTCATTTTGAAGTGCTCTCATGAGACCCCACCTGGAGTACTGTGTTCAGATGTGGGGTCCCCAACATAAAACAGACATGGACCTGTTGGAGAGAGTCCAGATGAGAGCCATGAAATTAATCAGAGGGNGGCTGGATGAGGCTTTGAGCAACCTGGTCTAGTGGAGGGTGTCCCTACCCATGGCAGGGGGGTTGGATCTTGATGATCTTTAAGGTCCTTTCCAACACAAACCATTCTATGATTCTATGATTCTATAAAATATTATAAACAATGTTTCTCTAAATCTTGATATATATGAAAATATAATTGTTTCAGGTATAATATGAATAAGAACCAAAGAGGAAACACTTCTCTGAAATATTCCGGAACCAGACCTTATTCTTGCAAAGACAATCTCTAAAGAATATTTTGTGTCATTTATTTTATGATCCAGGGATATGGGAACCAGTGGAGGAAAATAGTGTCATTTAGGGTACAATGTAATAATAAAATAAATACCAGTTAAGATACTAATGGAAGACTAAAATGCAGTCTCCTTTAAAAACAAGAAGTATTATTCTTAGCCTCTATGACATACAATAACCTATTGAATCTGTAGGGTGTTGTACCTGGATGTCACCCAAACAGTTCAGCTCTTCTGTGCTTGAAGTACAGATGTAGTAAAAGCACATTAGTGATAATGCAGCATTTACATTTAGTGAAATATTTATTGATAGGCAAGATGATGAATTAGAACCTTTGGAATGTATTAAAATGCACAGGAAGAGGAAGCAATTAATTACTTGCATATAATTTTTAAAGCATTACTGCTAGAGCAGCTACCAAATTGCAGCAGTGCAAATGAGAACACAAATATTTTTGAGTCTTCCTAAGTCACAGAACTTTAATAACATACTTTTCTGAAAGATCATCAAATGTGTTTGAAACAGTGTTTCATGTGTAAATATGCTATATGCAGCATATGCACGTAATCAGTAAGAAAAGCTTTTAGTGTTCTGAGACTCCCATAAATGACTTCTAGCAACAAATAACTGGTATGAAATCTGTAATTTTCTAAGGGTTGGACTACAGAGTTTAATAACTTTACATTTCTTCTGAAATGTCCAATCAAATGCAAATATATCTGGAAATATCTGCTCTGTAAATGCTCTATTCCTTAGGTGAATTCCTGGTTAGTTAAAATGTTGCTTGGGTGGGTAAATTTGTCACTGCACAAGGTGTGCAGAGCTACTCATTCTGGTAACACGGACTTAGTGTTCTGCTGCAGTTCACGTTTATGTGGATAGTTGATTGAATTCCATGTCAGATCACATTAAGAGTACAGAACCACTGTGATACTAGTGCTACTTTTTGCACAGGAATCAGGGTCATGGACTATAGTCTTGTCAGAAGAGAGCTGGTCACACTGTATCATCGTGAACAGAATGGCCTGAATGGACATTCTGCTTGCAGAAGCCCCTTCTTGTGACATTTTTGCTAGATGACTTAGGCTACATCGTCACTATCTTAGGTAGTAATGAGGAACACATTATAGTTTCCTGGACAAACACTCATTTCAATAAAGTGTATTTACACGCAATACTCCAGAGTCTTGAGAACTTTTGGAGTAGATAGCTGTGTCCACTCTGCACACTGGGCCAACAGTCATGATTGCATAAATATCGTCCCATCATTTTGTACTTTTCAACAACACAAATCTATCTTGGATTTGTCAGCTTCCCACCTGCTCCCTGAAAGACATGCCCAGTAGATCCATTCAGCATCCATATTGAAATCATTGTACAACAATGGCTGTTATTTGCTCCTCTTTCTGTAGATTTGAACTGGAGAGGACTACAGCATAGCCCCTTTATGGGAGAGGGTCAGGTAATCCAAAATAAGGTAGTTGGGCTTGGCATTATAGACTTCTCTCTCACAGTGCCACATACATAGAATTAAAACATCTAGATCTCCATGCATGTAAATGATTATTTTCTCTCTGTCCTTACAAATGCAAGACCCTTTCCTACCTGCCCATCACATGCCAGTAGACACCAAAGGCTGTGATCTTTCATGTCGTGGGCTCAGACATAACTTACAGAGTAATC
Organism: Syrrhaptes paradoxus; assembly: GCA_013400615.1. NCBI lineage: Eukaryota > Metazoa > Chordata > Aves > Pterocliformes > Pteroclidae > Syrrhaptes > Syrrhaptes paradoxus. Next base: position 27,116 of record VZTO01009394.1, on the reverse strand, counting down.
ATATATTTTCATTTAGGCCACCCACCCAGTGCTGGTACTTTTTACAGCTGCAGCCATTCTAGAATTGCTGCTCTAATTCTGTTTATTTCACCTACACACTGTTTGTTTAGGTCCATTTTCCAACGATGATAGGAATACTACATCCATTATACTTCTTCTACACAGCTCTATCTGACTTCTCACATGGCCGTTGGCCACACAGGAAAAGAAAGTGTTATACCAGCAATATTCAGAAAGGCAAGAAAGAACATATCATTTTCAACATAAAACCATTTTTTTTTAAGCTAAGCCAAAACCTCCAGGAACTGCAACTAAGTTAGAGATAAATTCCTGGTACTTACTATGCTTTTGTTAACCTAAGTAGTAGGGTACGCAGACAGCCAGGTTATGCTTGTCCTTAGGGGTACTGTGGAAGCAGGCAAATCAAAGTCTTCAAGTACATGAGGATGCAGATAGCAATTGCACCTAAGAGCTCACAGTCCTGTCCCCTTCCTCTTTTTCCATAATCCTGATGCATCTGTTTCCAAAACTAGTGTTTCACTGTCCTGTCCTCCAGGTCAACTAATCTCTGACCTTCAGTCCCTGATAAAAGCTAGTCAAGATGAACTTTTCACCAGCCTTACCAGTCCTGCAGGGTCTGAAGCCTTAAACTGATGGCAGACTTGGAACAGAGGGTGTGGAATCCTGCCCTTCCCTCTCACCCTCCAAAGTATTCATTAAGGTTAGAAGGGCAAGTGTATCAGCAGCTAGTCAAGTCTGGAAGCAGCATCTGTTGCATTGTTGTCCCTGGGAGACAGGTCTGGATCAGGAAACTGTATACAGCTGAAGAGGTCTAAGAGGCTCTAGCTGCCAGACTGATCAGTATAACTCCTCCATTTCACACAGATGGAAACTGAATGAATTAATCTATATGCCACACAGACAAAATAGAAGTCTTGGGACACTAGGAAAATTTAGAGTTCACTCTAACAAAATAGCATATATATGTCCTTGTAATTTATGCTTGATCGACTGAATACTTTTCCTCACTTAGGGGGCCATGGACTAAAAAATCAACGAGGCAACACCTCACATTCAGTTGTGGGTTTCTTTAATCCCAAAATTTTTATTTATGAGAAGCATGCTTACTTACAAATTTAGTCAGCAATCAGAAGATCAGCAAAATAAAAACATACTGTAGTACCCTTTGTCATTCAGTTGTTTTATGGCATATTCCTTTTTTCTTTTTAAATTATACAGATAAATCCTAGGGTTTAAGGACATTCTGCATATTACTGTTAGTTTTGTATCTTTCAAGCAAATGATAATCCAAAATAAGATGGAGGGATCCTTTCTGTCTTGAATTCTGAATGAGGTAAATTTTTAAAATGTTCTGTGACCTACATTATTCTATGAGAAGTAAATATTGAACCTGGTCTAAGATTTATGAAAGAACAGAAATAATTACTTTAGTGGTGTTTGATCCATGTAACACTGGCCTGTGTATACGTGTATGTGTGTCTGCGGTATGCACAAGAGGCACCATATGCATGTAAAGAAAATGTTCTTAGATTTTTTAAAAGTGTTTATCAGCCTGTTTCTGTTAACCTAATACACATTGATTTGTTTAATTATATGTTTACATATGTAAACCAATATCAATATCCATATAGAGATATATAAATTTGAGGAATTAGTGGCATGTTCTAAACAAAAGGTGAAAAAAAACCTTTTTCTATGCATACACAGATTAGAGTTTAAAATTCTATTTGAAGTGTTGAGAACAATATTCTTTTAATGAGATCTTAGAATTATTTATCTGTAAGCATTTGCCATCCATTGAAAGAAAGAAATGGTAAAGCTACAAAAATGTACAAAACAACTCCAGAACCCCAAATACAGACATGCAACATTAAGCTGAGGTAATTTGATCTCATATATTGCTTGGTTATGAGACAAGAAGAGACATATGAGACAAGAAGAGATATAAAGAGACTACAGGAAATGGAGCTTGTATCTACTTAATATATTTCTGCTTCACAGCTGCATACAAAATTCTGTTCTGGCATGATTCTGAAGAATGGTTGGATTCTGGAGAAGCAATAATATGTAAGACCTGTGAACAGTCAGTGCATGGTTACCATGGGATTTTTGCAGTTACAGCTAGGTTAAAATTCCTAAATAAAGATGCCTTTAATTTTCATCTGGATTTGAGTACTTGTTTAATTCTAGTTTCTGCCTCCTGCAATCAGCTCCTTTAGTCTTTGAAATGTCATTTGAACCTGGAATTGGACTTTTAATCCTGTAGAATTTGGGACATTTTTTCATTATGAATCAAAATGAAGAATACAAAAAGTATAGCAAAAAATAATGTTTTGAGAACAATTTATTTCAGAGAAGGCAAAGTCAGTATTTTCTCTCATTTGTAGGCCAGCAATCTAGAGCTGACCGGCTAGCTTGGGGAACTGGAATCATAACTATTTTCTCGGCAGAGATCCAGAAAAATAGAGAGTTGGCCAAGAAATGGTCTGACCAGGAATCCATGCAGCCTAGGTCATCCATGGAGCCATGGCATTCCTGCATCCTAACAGTTGTACTATAAGTTAGCCAGAGCTCCCAGGCACTTGGGCAGCCCACACCCAAGCAGGTGGGATTTCAGGGAGCCAGAGAAACCACATGTTAGTCACTCGTATGTGAATTGACAGAAAAACAAGCATTCATGCAAGCCTTCCAACTTACCCATCTGCTTTGTTTTTGGTAAGTTTCTGTGAAGTCAACAAAGTTACAAGGAAAGCTTTTATTTGCATCAGACTAACAATTTTCAGAGAAGAATTATTAGTTGCAAAGCTTTGCTCAATTCTGAGTTTGGACAATTCAGCAAGGTTGAGGAAGAACTTCTTTATCATTTCAGTGGCATCCCATTTAAGTCTTACAGCACTGATGATACATTGGATCATGCCAGAGTGCAGCCAGAATACACTACACTCCAGAAATTCCCACCCAACATAATAACTCTTAGGGGTGTTTCCATATTGACATAAAATATAGTAGTCCCAAAATTATAAACTACTTATAACTCTTTAATAGCCCCACAAAGTAGCTAAAAAACAGACCTCCTGTTGCAATCACTGACCTGTGGTTCAAAAAAGTACCTAGACCTCAGCATTTATGTATCTTTACAAGCAATATAAGGTAATCATTAAAATATTCTGAGGCAGAATATAAAGTGCAAAAAAAATTTCCTAAATTCACCTTAAATTACCTTGTAATGATGTGTTGGTAAAAAATATTTCAGGTATTATTTTTTTCCTCCCCCTTCTTCCCCCCTAGAATTTACAAAAGAATCAAGGGACAAATAGTTCCTACAGTGTAATTACTTTGGATTACTTCTTCCTTCTCGTTTTGACACATCTGGGGCATGCTATTATTCACAAAGGTCATTTTCCACACAAGAAAAGGACAGTGACCAGAAGGCAGCATTTAAGCTGTGAATGCACCATGACAATTTAATCAATGAGAAAACCCCAGTGTCAGGAACCAGCTCATCTCAGGGTTGACAAAGACTAATGTCTCATTAGTCAGTCAAGGAGGGCACCTCTTCGAAGGAGGGGCATTCCACTGGCTGATTGGAAGACTTGAAGTACACATAACCCAGCCACTGGGCACTGTTCTGTGACCACCTGCACAGGACAAGGGCACTCATCCCATCTGAACCTCAAGGCAGAATAGTGGGCACCTGTCTGGGAGCAAAGGCTGCAGCTGTGGCTGGGGGGGGGTCTGTGCCCTAGTGGTGGCTGATGGCTCCACCCAGACAGAGCTGCCAAGTGGAGAGGCTGCAGTGCAGACCTCGGACTGCAGGAAGTGTCCAGACCTTTCTTCTAAGGCAGGGACAGGTGCATCTAAGAAAAGGCAACAGGTCATAGCAGTAGGCAACCCTCTTCTGAGAGGTATGGAGGTGCCCATTTGCTGACCTGATCCATTCTCTAGAGAGGTGAGCTGCTTACCAAGGGCTCTTATCAGGGATGTCACTGAGAGACTACCAAGATGTGTACGTTCCACTATTATCCCCTGCTGTTGTTTCATGTGGGCACCAGTGATACAGCCAGGAGCAGCCTGAGGAGTATCAAAAAGGCTTACAGAGCCCTGGGAGCAGCAGTAAGGGACTCTGGAGTGCAAGTAGTTTTTTCATTAGTCCTCCTGGTCAAAGGGAAGGGGTTTGAAAGGGCCAGATGAATCTGACAAGTCAACAAATGGTTACAGGAGTGGTGCCACAGTTGGGGGTTCAGCTATTTCAACCATGGGACTCTCTTTGAGAAACCTGTTCTAATGGGGGCTGACGGGGTCCATCTGTTTGAGAAGGGGAACACCATCTTTGGTCATAGGCTTGCCAACCTGATGAAGAGGCCTTTAAATTACAACTGCCAGGGGAGGGAAACCTCAATCCATCCCACTCTTACCAGTTTGATACCAGTGCCAGCAATGGATGCCCAGAGCCTAGAGAAGGATCACAGGTCAGCAGGAGGGCACCTGAAGAGCAGTGCAAAGGAATTCCAGCCACTCCAACCAGTAAGTCAGCTTCATTGGCAACCAAGCTTAAGTGCCTCTATGCAAACACACACAGCATGGGGAACAAACAACAGAAGTTAGAGACGTGCAGGTCCTGAGGGAACCGGTGAATAAAGTTGTTAAGCCACTATCCATCATATTTCAGAAGTCATGTCAGCCTGGGGAAGTTCCTGCTGACTGGAAAAGGAGAAACATAACTCCCATTTTTAAAAAGGGAAAAACAGAAGACCTGGGGAACTCCAGGTCGGCCAGTCTCACCAATGTGCCTGGCAAGATGACAGAGCAGATCCTCCTGGAAACTATGCTAAGGCACATGGAAGATAAGGAGGTGACTGGTGACAGCCAACATGGCTGGATAAATTGTGCCAGGTAAATTTAATGGCCTTCTGCTACAGGGTTACAGTGTTGGTGGATAAGTGAAGAGCAACTGATATCATCTACCTGTACCTGTGCAAAGCATTTGACTCTGTCCTGCACAACTTGTCTCTCAATTGGAGCGACATGGATTTGACAGATGGACAAATCTGTGGAGAAGGAATTGGCTGGATAGTCACACTGAAAGAGTTGTGGTCAATGGCTTGATTTTTAATTTTTTTAATTTAAATTATTTTATTTTCATTCTGGGAAAAAAGGTCATAGATTTTTTTCTTTACCCTGGATATACTTTATTTTTACCATTTGAATAAGAGACTTCTCGATGAGCAACAGTGCTCAAGGTGTGCTGTAGTTTTGTTTGACTCTTAGAAGCCATACCTTCTCTTTCATGAAGACAGTAGGGTGAGGCAGTTCTTAATTCAACTTATGCAAGTCTTCAAACCGATCTGTTTCCATAATTAGATGCATCACAGAGACAGGAAAGAAATACATACAGTTCTGTGTTTTCTCCTCTCTACAAGGACCCTACTGCAGACATACCTTTTGCATTCTCTGTTGATCAAGTCTAAATGGTTTCAGTCTCCAGGGAAAGGTAGTAGAGGAAGATTAAACTGTAGTGCAGAAACTCAAATTGCAAAACGGAGCTGTTTTTTGCATGGTGAAAAACATGCCCGTAACCTGATCAGTTCGCACATTCAGTTATCCTAAATACCTGTTCTGTGCAGCTTAATGAAAATGTGGCAACATTGTTTAAGTAATAAAAACAAAGAAAATGTAAAACAGGAAAAAAAATCTGTTCTGTGGTATTAGTTTGTTTATTAGCAGTACCTACCTGTGTGCAGAAAGTCTTTGTCCCCTCAAGCCTGATCATACCAGATGCTGAAAGAGGCATATAGGCAAGTCTGAGATTCTGGGACAGATCTTTGATCCAGATGTACTCAGCACAAACCTTTATCTAGCTTCTGATTGTTGCATTAGATGAGTGCCTCCCTAATTCCCTGAGAAATTATCTCCACCCAGTTCCCTGTGCCATCTATACCGCATGGAATCAGAGAATGGTTTGTATTGGAAGGGACTTTAAAGGTCATCTAGTCCAACCTCCCTACTATGAGCAGGGATGTCTTCAACTAGATCAGATGTCTCAGCGCCTCATCCAACGTGATCTTGAAAGTTTCTATGGATGGGTCATCCAGAACTCCTCTGGGCAACCTGTTCCAGTGTTTCACCTTTTACTGTGACTATCCAGGAAGTAAAGCATTTCTTCCTTATATCTGATCTAAAGCTACTCTCTTTTAGTTTACAACCATTATCCCTTGCCCCTTCACTACAGGCCTGATTAAAAAGTCTGTCCTCATCTTTCTTATAAGTCCCCTTTAAGTATTGAAAGGCCCCAATACGGTTTCCCCAGAGCCTTCTCTTCTCTAGGCTAAACAACCTCAACTCTTGCAGCAACTTCTTCATAGGAGAGATGTTCCATCCCTCTGCTAATTTTTGTGGCCCTCCTCTGGACCCACTCCAGACTGAATACTTCAGAGCTGGATGCAGTATTCCAGGTGATGTCTCAGGAGAGTGGAGCAGAGTGGGAGAATCCCCTCCCTAGACCTGCTGGCCACGTTTCTGTTGATGCAGCCCAGGATAAGGTTGGCTTTCTGGGCTGCAAGCACACATTGCTGGCTCATGTCCAGCTTTTCATCTACCAGTACCCCCAAGTCCTTGCCAGCAGAGCTGCTCTCAATCCCTTCATCCCCCAGCCTTATTGATACTACTCTGACCCATGTACAGGACCTTGAACTTGGCCTTGTTGAACCTCATGAGGTTTACATGGGCTCACTTCTTAAGCCTGTCAAGGTCCCTCTGAATGGTATCCCACCCTTCAGGTGTGTCAACTGCACCACTCAGCTTGGTCTCATCTGCAGATTAGCTGAGGGTGTACTTGATCCTGTTGTCTATGTCATTGCTCAAGGTACTGATCCCCATACAGACCCCTGAGGGTCACCACTTGTTACTGATCTCCTTTTGGGCATTTAGCCTTTGACCACTATCCTCTGGATGCAACCATCCTACCAATTCCTTATCCACTGAACAGTCCATGTATCAAATCCCTATCTCTCCAATTTAGAGAGAAGGATATTGTTTGCGACAATGTCAAAAGCCTTACAGAAGTCCAGAGGACATCCATAGCTCTTCCCTTGTCCACTGATGTAGCCACTTTATCATAGAAGGCCACTAGGATCAGGCAGGACTTGTTGACATACAGTAATACAAGCATCTCTTCAGTCTTTTTCCCTCATTCAACCATGACTCCTGTAGAAAAACTATTCTGCTAAAAAGATCATTACATTTACTGAACTGCTTCAGGAAATAAATCCATCATGTTTTGAATTACGTCTCTTTGGGAAGAGGTGCCTAGCTTCATTTTTGGATATGTGTTTTCAATCACATGAGTTGCACTCCCTGTACCATATTTGATGGAGGTAATTTGTACCTGCTTTTCAAGGTCAAAAACATGAATATCAATAGACATTTGGATTATGTTCTCAGCTGGTGCTAGCTTGCTTGTACTAAGATTATGAGTTTTCATCTCATAGCTGTGGAAGAAATCTGACCAGTTTATTTATATTAGAAGGAAACGAACAAAAAAACCAACCAACCAACCAACCAACCAACCAACCAAAAAAACAAAAGAAAACCCCACCCAACTCAACCCTGAGATTCCCTCTAAAAAACATTGTTGCAATATCAAACCAGGAAAAATTAATCTCAGCATAATTATTTATGTGAATTTTGTTATGAACTGGAACCCAAAGAGATTCCAGTATACTTTATTCACTTTGCTAACAAACATATCAGAATAGATTACAAGGTTGGTAACCTTCAATCAACTGTATCTAAAACTGATATTCCAATAATGTCCATAAAAATAAAAATCTGCCTATCTTTTACTCAAAAAGAGCTTGAACATGGGTTCATCCCCATGTTAAAAGGACTTGATGATAAAAGTGATGTCTACAAGGATTCTAATATTACTTTTGTACATGTAGTAAATTAATAATTTACATAATTAAAAATGTGTAGCTATATGTAAAAAATGAATGTGCAATCCAATAAATTTTGTTTGTATAAGGATGGCTTATGTTAATGAACTTGTTAGATTTCAGATTAACAAAGAAGTCATATTTATGTTAAGAGGTAGAATATGTTATCTTACAATAGGAATCTGTGTAAATTGACATAACTGAGTGGAAAAGGACTGTAAATAAACAGCAAGCCTGAGAAATGAAATTTTAATTTCAGGTTTTTTATGTAGATATTTAAACAGTTACTTAGCTTCAGAATTACTTTTTGGTTACACTGTCATTGACATCTCATGACTTTTGATTGATTTATGAAATTTTACTGGGACATTAATTAGGACTTGTGCTTAATAACCTGACTTCAATTATCCACAAAAATAGAATCAAAATAAGTTTAGCTCTTCGTAGTTAAGACTTTTATTATGATCCTCTTGACAACTTTTGCTATACTATGTTAATTAATATCATATCCATTTTTATTTATCTTATCAGTTATTTTGCTTTGTAAAGTTAAAATTTTCAAGAGGAGAAAAATTGCAATCATAGAGCATTAAAGAATTAACAAACACACTAATCAGGCTAAATACTTAAGGCATACTCTGGGTGCCAGAAAAATCAGTTTCAGTGCAGTTACTTGTTAGGGCTTCAGGCTGGGGATTAGACTCAAAGGGTGGTTTTATGCTTCATTTTGTATTATGCAACTAACAGGATGCCTGATGCTTGTTTGAATTATATTACCTGTGAAGAATTAGATTGCTGAGAATGTGATCTACAAAAGCCAGTATGACCACCTAGGTGTGTGCTCATTACTAATATTGGCAACAGAACTATGTATTACTTTCCTGTATTGGGTCTGGCTGAGACAGAGTTAATTTTCCCTGTAGCAGCCCTCATACTGCTGTGTGTTGCATTGGTAGCTAGAAAGGTGTTGATAACACCACACCAGTGTTTTGGCTATTGCTGAGCAGGGCTCACACGGCATCAATCACAGAATCACAGAATGTTAGGGATTGGAAGGGACCTCGAAAGATCATCTAGTCCAATCCCCCTGCCGGAGCAGGAACACCTAGATCAGATCACACAGGAATGCATCCAGGCGGGCTTTGAATGTCTCCAGAGAAGGAGACTCCACCACCTCTCTGGGCAGCCTGTTCCAGTGCTCTGTCATCCTCACTGTAAAGAAGT
>VZTO01009394.1:778-17169 GCA_013400615.1 Syrrhaptes paradoxus | reverse complement strand
GTGACATTCGCTTTCCTCCAGTCCTCAGGCACCTCCCCTGATTCCCATGACTTGCCAAAGATGATGGAGAGTGGTCTAGCAATGACTTCCGCCATCTCCCTCAGCACCCGCGGGTGCATCCCATCAGGACCCATGGATTTATGGGTGTCCAGATTACTTAACCACTCCTTAACCCAGTCTTCATCTACCAAGGCAAACTCCTCCTTTTTCCTGACTTCTTCTGGGGCTTCAGGGGTATGGGACTCTTCAGGACAGCCTTCGGCAGTATAGACAGAGACAAAGAAGGCATTCAGTAACTCTGCCTTCTTTGTATCTTCTGTCACCAGAGCACCCACCTCATTGATCAGTGGGCCTACATTGCCTCTGGTGTTAGCCTTATCTGCAATGACTACACACATACATGAACACACACACTTCCCTGCAGATACACCGCTAACGCTCTTCTGCAATATTTTTCTGTAGCAATATAGTTTATACATTTTTTGAAACTTCATAAGAGCACAAATAGAAAAAGAAATGTTTTATTACAAATTTCCCTCCACTTTTTCAGTAGATATTTTCTCCTCTGGCAAGCCATTAAATACGCTATCATAAATATTACCCAGCAGCCTGCTTACACTATAGAAATTAATGCATCAGTTGGTAACTAAATATACATAACATATATCCAGACTTCACACCTTCAGTCTCCCCCAGAAGTATCATCGGATGGGTGTGTTTTACAGAATACACAGAAGATAACAAATCGCAGGTGTTTTTGTTTCTCGTTCTGTTGATTTACAAATACAACTTTAAACACTATTTTTAGCATGTAAATAAGATATTGAGTGGAGAGTATATTTTAACTTGCACTTATACTTCCAGTTTAAATGCAAAAAATGTTCTTTTGCTGAGTATTACAAACATTTGCTTGTAAGATTGTGTTTAATATTTATATTGGGGAAAAGAGAAAGTTGGTTGATTTCTTCTTTCTTGAAACAAACAAGGGGGGAGAACCTGTTCTGGCTCTGTTACAATATTTTTTTTTTTTTTTGCGACATAGCTTGTGACTATTTGCATGTTTTGTTTGTATTCTTGTTTGTTTTGCCAGTTCCATGCAATTTGAGCAAATGTAGATTTGCTCCAGCACTTTCTGAATTCATAGGACAGTTTAATTGCATGTGTCAATTCATAGAGAACTCACTATGCACAGTGATTACAACAAAAGGAGATGATATGAAGGATAGTGACAGGAAGGTGAATAAGAGGATATATCTATGAAGAATGGGAATGTGAATACTGGCTATAGGCTATCCATCACAAGTTTTGAGATATATTATATACATTATTTCTTTTTTCTGAGTGCTGTAGAGAAACACAGAGAAAGCTGAAAATAACAGTAGGCTGAGATGAAAAGTAAGGAAAGTTCATAGAGGCTTAGTATTGAACAGCTTCAGAATCAACATTGATACGACAGTGGGTGTGAATACGCAATATGATTGAAAAAAAAAGAAAGAAAAAGCTACAGCAAAATAGGAGAAAGAAGAGTAAAATACTTAAAATACAAAAAAAAAAATAGAATAAGAATATAACCCTATTTTACAGGTTCTTAGTGCTATCCTTAGTTATTGTCAGGTGTTCATAAAAAATAACAAGCACCTCGGAAATAGCAAAGACTGGAAAGAGGGAAAGCATCTAGAGAAGAATGAAGTGTTTTTATCTTAAGTCAATTCAGATTCTTCATATTATCTTAAGTATGAAAAAGACTTTGCAAGACTAATCCATTCTTGACAGATATTTGTCTCATCTGCTTAAAAATACCTTCAATGGCAGAAGGTCGACAGGTTTCTTTGGTAAACTTTCTGGTTCTTCATTGTCTTTTCATTCCAAAAGTATTTTCTAATATCTCTTCTACTAGACAATGAATATTTTTTCCTGCAATTTAAGCCTATTATGTCTTTTCTGATACAGAGAGTACATTATCCCCTTCTTTTAAGTAGTCTTTTATTTTCTTGAAATCTATTATCACATCTTTCCTAAATCTTCTCTTTATTCTACCTTTACTTGCAGGTCATAATCTCAAGACTTTCGGTCAGTATTTCTGCTCTTGTTGGCATTCTCACCAATTAGTATTTGCTCATTATAAAGCATGGTAGAAAAAAAAAATCACATCATATGCAAGTCTATTGATAAATGCTGAATTGAATAAAAGGACCTCTGCATGCATCTTGTAGACCACAAGAAATATTTTAGCATAACGTCCACTTTTTTTTCTTTTAATTTTAACAATACTATGATGTTGTTGACTCATGCTTACCTTGGAATCCTCTCTAACTTGGAGACCTGCAGAACTTTCACCTTGACAGTTTTTCCCTAATTTGTATGTACGCAATTTATTATTTCTGCTTGTGTGAGTATTTTGCAATTGTCCCTATTGAATCGCATCCTGTTATTTAAAACCTACCTCCAATTTGTCAAGATTATTTTGAATTCTATTCCTGTCCTGCAAGACACTTGCATTCCCTCCTGAGCTTGATATCATATGTAAATATTCTCTATTCCAGCATCCAGATTATTCATATCGGAGCTCCAGCATGACATCTTCAGACTACTGAAGCAGTCCTCTCAAGTGCAGTAAATAGAACAGCAAAAGAAAACTAAACAAATATGGTACACAAAGCAAGTGTATCAGTGGGGAAAAAAATAGCAGAATAACAATCAAAGCAAGCCTATATATGGACTGCTGCAGGAAGGAGAAGCGTGTCTGGATTGTTCTATCATTTAACAAGAAGATCCCTTGTAAAAATCAGTAGTGATCCTTTTTTGTTTGTTTGTTTGTTTCCTTTGGTTTGTATGCATAACTAGTACATCTGTAAAGCCACCCTGAGGCATCTTGAAGCAAAACAACTTTCTCCTTGTCATGAAGTTTTTAGATTATCTGTGTATATATAGACTCCTGAAAGAGAAAACCATGTGTTCCAAAATTCTGAGTTCAGTGATTGACATAGCAATCTCTGTTCTTCTTTACCTAGTGTGACAGATCATCTGATTCTGCTTATGTTTTCTGAGTTTTAACCTCCACAGTGAATAGACATCAAGATGTTGCCTCCTCTAGCTATAACCATAGCAACAACAGGAAATATGGCAGTGTTACATCTCTGTTTTAATTTCCTTTCTGATCTTCCTCCTTTCCCAGTTTCAGGATATTAGTATAGTTGAAGTAGAGGATGACTACAATGTCAGTGAATTTAACACAGAATAAATACAAATATGCTATGGTACAGTCAAGCAACAGTACTCAAGCTCTTTCATCTCCACAGTACAGGATATAGATCGATGAGTCCTGCCACCTGAACAATCAGTAATCACAAAGCTGTTAGGTGCACTTTATTTTCCTCTCCAAACAGTGATCACAGATGACTTAGTCCATATTAACATTATGTTGTGGCAGCATCAGTAACAGGTATAGCCACAAAGTGTGTGTAAAAATGTGGACAAAATGCTTTTAACTGCATGCTACATGCGTAGTGCAGCCACTTCACACTGACTGCTGCTTCTTTTACACAGCCCATTTTTAACAGAAGTATTTTCAAATAACAGTAATTGGTCAGGTTCATGACTCATTAATCACATTTTCTTTCTCTATATATTTGTCTGTCATGTAACACTTCTGCTCTATATTTTGTATCTTGTGCTACCTGTAAACTAATTTAATTGCTGCATGTAGTAGCATGAAATTAATATAACTTTAGTTTATTTTGTTTGTTTCAATGGTGTTTTTCAGTTTTCTGATTATAAATATAGAAAAAATCATACACTCCCTCCCCCTCCCAAAAAAAAGATAATGAAAACAGCAAAGTAGCATATAATGAAGTTGACCACAATGACTATATCGTTTCAGAAGGCAATTTAGATATGTTATGATACATGTATGAGGTATAGATTTGTTATTTGCATGTGTACTTTTCTTTACTTTTTAAGGTGAAGCTTTGTGTTTAATTGTGTAAAACAGGATCTCTAAAATGCAGTAAAGTTCAAAAGTGGACAAAAGATTAATTAATTGTGGTTGTAGCCCACCATTTTCTTAGTAGAAACTAATGCTCCATTCATTTTTCTCTGTTCTGTTAGTCTTTCTTTGCTACAAAACCTTTTGTATGGAAAAATATGAGTAATTTCTGATTTGACTGTGTAGTTTCAGAACACAATTTAGACATGTTAAGAAGGTACAATGCTTCCCATTTGTCTTCTGACATATTTTGCCGTTTTCTGACTGTTTCTGATTTCACATTTTACTGGTATCTTAATTCTTATAATTGGCTTCAGTTTTTCATAATACCCTAGTACTCCTGTTTTGATGTCCTATGTATTTTCCTTCATGTGTCCATTTAATATTGAATAATTAATGCAAATAATCATAGGTCTTGATACACTGTTTTTGGCATGTAGTTTTACTGCTAGCTGTCACCTTACAAAATGTAATGCTCCTATGAGGGCAGTTTCAAAAAGTCACACAATTCAATTATTCACTTCCACAGAGCAAGAATCACAACGTGTTAATACTTTCCTATGGTGGATTTTATACTTTGGCAATAGATCACAGCAAGGCTGCAGCTTTTCAAAATCTGGCAAAGTAAAGGAGAGTCACCAGATGGAGTCCTCAGGTAACATACTGAAATCAATGTAGTTTATTAATACAGAAGTGTTTGGGTAGGCTGTGTATTAATCTCAACCTTCAAAAGCAGACTGACAGTGACTTGCCAGATTTTGGAGTTCACAGGAAAAGAGACCCTGGTAACCGATGAAATTATTTCACATATTTGCCTAGATTTATTTTAAAGAATCTTTGGAAGGTTTATCTTCCATGTGCCACTCTATTCCTTTGTGTTCCCAGCCAAATAGATAGAGTTCAGCCTACCCATTTAAAAGGAGCCCAGGACGAATAATTATATAGTCCAATTGTTCTCCATCTGCTGCTTGCTTGATCTACAAATGCTTTTTCTTGTACCAGGAAGCAAACAGCAGAAACTCAGCTGTTCAGAATTTCCATCGGGGAAATTGCAAGTTGCTATGATCCAGTACATAGAAGGAGAACCTATTCCTGCATAATTAAGTATAGATTAAAATGTATAAGAAGGGGAAATAATTTTAAAAATGCAAATGATTTCATTTCCACTGGACTAATACTGAAGGATAAGCAGAAAAAAAATTCAAGTAGCAGACAAGCTCCCTAAGACACTTTTTCCTAAGCTAGGCCTCTGCAAGTTAGAATACATGTTGCACCCTTGGAAGTACAGATGATAGCTATGTCTGTATGGCACTGGGAGATTCCAGGAAACATTTCTTAGGGCCAGGTTCATATTTCTTCTGGATTCATGTGACTCCAAGCTTTTTAAATGAGGGACATTTATTAAAACCATAGGGTAGTGCCTACATTTTAAGAGCTAACCTTATAAGGATAGAAAAGATTGTTGTGTCTAAAGCTTGGAGCAAAGTGATAAAAATCTCATTTTAAAAAAAAATACATATTTGGTACAAAACAAATGTCTATGAGCAGAAATATAACTATGGCTTTTTGTCTTTATGTTGTCAAAATATTCAATGACAAAATTTTCAAAATGAAAATGATTACAATTTTTACTTTTTGCAATTTACTATAATTTGCTTTTTTATTACAGAAAGAAAGTTTTCCCAGTTGAACTAAATGAATTCTTTGAATTAAAAGAAAAAAAAGGAAGTTTTTAGTAGCAACACTGATTTTTTCTTGATAGGCAACAACATTTCAAAATATATTATTTTCATAACTAAAATTTAATCTTGTTGAAAAGTGCCAATTTCTTTTAAAATCTACATTTTCATATGACTCTAATGCATACTAGACCAAAAACTTCTAGAAACATTTTTTGGAGGACAGGAAAACCACAGATGTATATGTGGAAGGAACGAAAAAAACCCCAATAATCAATATATTTAAAAAGTCCAAACTGAAATAGTAGTTAGAGTGTGAAAAGCAGAGAAATAATATATATAATAAATATTAACATCTTTAGTAGAATATATGTTTAATGACTGATATTCTTGTCACACTTGCATCGACTACGGTACTCTTAAACACAGGAATATCACTGTATTGGGTGTCTGTGCCTGGGTGCTGGTAGTAGGGTGCTGCAGGGGTGACCTCTGTGAAGAGCTACTGGAGCTGCTCTCTGCTGGAGACAGCTGGTTCCAGACATCTACAACGGACCCACCTCAGGGCACAACTGAGCACCTCAGCCAAGGTGATCGCAATTCTGGAAAAATATATTTAAGAAAGAGCAAAAAATACTGCAAAAAAGTATGAGGAGGAAAAAAAGAAAAAATGTGTGAGAACAGAAAGAAGGAGCAGAGATTCTGCTGGAAGATATGTCAAGGCATATGGATGCCAAGGAGGTGATTAGAGCCATGACACCACAAAGGGCAAATTGTGCCTGACAAATCTGGTGGCTTCCTATGATGGAGTGACTGCATTGGTGGGTAAGGGAAGACCAATCGATGTCATCTGTCTGGAGTTCTGTAAGACATTTTGATAAGGTCCCCCTCAACATCCTTGTAACTAAATTGGAGAGATATGAGTTTAATGGACAGACCATGAATAAGGAATTGGCTTAACGTCCATATCCCAGGAATTGCAGTCAATGGCTCTATGTCCAAATGAAGATCAGTGACAAGTGGTGTTCCTCAGGGGTCTGTACTGGGACTGGTACTGTTCAATACCTTTTTTAATGACATAGTGAGATTGAGTGCACCCTAAGCAGGGTTNAATAAATATTAACATCTTTAGTAGAATATATGTTTAATGACTGATATTCTTGTCACACTTGCATCGACTACGGTACTCTTAAACACAGGAATATCACTGTATTGGGTGTCTGTGCCTGGGTGCTGGTAGTAGGGTGCTGCAGGGGTGACCTCTGTGAAGAGCTACTGGAGCTGCTCTCTGCTGGAGACAGCTGGTTCCAGACATCTACAACGGACCCACCTCAGGGCACAACTGAGCACCTCAGCCAAGGTGATCGCAATTCTGGAAAAATATATTTAAGAAAGGGCAGAAAATACTGCACAAAAGTATGAGGAGGAAAAAAAGAAAAAATGTGTGAGAACAGAAAGAAGGAGCAGAGATTCTGCTGGAAGATATGTCAAGGCATATGGATGCCAAGGAGGTGATTAGAGCCATGACACCACAAAGGGCAAATTGTGCCTGACAAATCTGGTGGCTTCCTATGATGGAGTGACTGCATTGGTGGGTAAGGGAAGACCAATCGATGTCATCTGTCTGGAGTTCTGTAAGACATTTTGATAAGGTCCCCCTCAACATCCTTGTAACTAAATTGGAGAGATATGAGTTTAATGGACAGACCATGAATAAGGAATTGGCTTAACGTCCATATCCCAGGAATTGCAGTCAATGGCTCTATGTCCAAATGAAGATCAGTGACAAGTGGTGTTCCTCAGGGGTCTGTACTGGGACTGGTACTGTTCAATACCTTTTTTAATGACATAGTGAGATTGAGTGCACCCTAAGCAGGGTTGTGGATGACACCAAGTTGAGTGGCGCAGTTGATTTGCTTGAGGGAGTGGATGTCCTTCTGAGGGACCTTGACAATATTGAGAAATGGGTCAATGTGAACCTCAGGAAGGGAGTGGAACAAGTTGCCCAGAGAAGCTGTTGTTGTGGTTTTGTGTGGTGGGTTTTGTTTGGTAGCAGAGGAGGGTCTACAGTGGTGGCACCTTTAAGCAACTGCTAAGAGTTCCCCCAGCTCCAAGTTTGTTTGGTAGCAAGGGTGGGGTGGACTACTGAGATGGCCCCTGTGGGAAGCTGCTGGAAGTTCCCCCAGCTCCAGGCTGGACCCGCCGGTGGCCAGGGCTGAGCCCATCAGTGCCTCTGCGAATTACAGATTTAAGAGGGGGCAAAGCACAGGGAGTGGTGGTGTGGCCCCAGTCAGTGCCTGGTCAGGCTTGGCTAGTCTGGCCAGACAGCCATCTGCCTGCATGCCTGCCTTGCCTCTGCCATGACGCAGCCGACCCAGTACACGCCCTGCCTGAGAGCCAGGAGTTTCTCAGGAGTCAGCAAAAGAACCTGTGGCAGAGAGAGGAGCAGGATGTGAGAGAGACAACAAAAGTTAGTGGAGAGAAAGGAGAGGGAGGAGGTGCCCCGGAACAGATATTCTCTTGCAAGCCTGTGGAGGACCCCATCTTGGGAGAGGTAGCTGTGTCTGCCTGCGCAGCCTTCGATAATTCATGGAGATTTAATGGTGGAGCATATACCACCCTGTATGTAGCCCATGGAGGACCCCACGCTGGAGGAGGATGCTGCTCCCAAAGGAGGCTGTGACTCCATGGAAGACACCCACGCTGGAGCAGTCAACAGAGAACTGCAGCCCTGTGGGAAGGCCTCCTGCTGTAGTAGTTTGTAAAGGACCCTCCTGTGAGAGGGACTCCACACTGGAACAGGGAAGGACTGTGAGGACCCCTCCCCTTGAGGGGGAAGGAGCAGCAGAGACAACATTGACTGACTGCAACCCCCATTCCCTGCACCCTCCCACCCTTCCCCACACTGCTTGGGGAGAGAAGGTAGAGAAATTGGGATCAAAGCCTTTGGGTCCGGGAAGAAGGGAATGCTGGGGGAGAAGTGCCTTTTTAAGATGTAGTTCTCTTTCTCATTATCTTGCTCTGTGTTTGATTTTTAAGAAATTAAATTGTTTTTGTATTTTCCCAAGTCGAGTCTGCTTCTTGCCTGTGACCATAAGCAGTGAGTGAACCCTCCCTGTCTTTGTCTCAGCACATGAGTTTTTTAGCCAGAGGCTGTGTGGTGGCCTTTAAACCACAAAAACTGTAGATGTCCCGTTCATGGAAGCATTTAAGGTCAGATTGGAGGGGCTCTGAGTAACCTGGTCTAGTGTAAGATGCTCATTGCAGGGGTACTGGACCTAAATGATCTTTAAAGGTCCCTTCCAACTCAAACCTTTCCTCTGTAGCCTTCAGAGAGACTATGGTGGTGCAGGTATCCATGGGAAAGACCCATCCATGCTAGTGTGAGAAAACATTGTGAGGAGGAAGGCACATCAGAAAGAAAGCGTTATGGATTGACCACAACCCCCCCATTCTCCATCCCCACTGCACCACTCAAGAGGCAAAGGTAGAGATTCCAGGAATAAAGGAATGAAGTAGAGCCTGGGACGAAGAGTGGGGGTAGGGGAAATGTTTTAGAGTTTTAGAGTTAGGTTTTTTGCCTTTGTTTCTCACAATCCTACTCTTTTAAATTGGCAATAAATCAAATTATTTTTCCTCAAGTTGAGCCTGTTTTGCCTGTGATGGTAACTGATGAGCAATTGCCCTGTCTCTATCTTAACCCATGAGCTTTTAATCTTATTTTATCCCCTTGCTCTGTTGAGGAGCAGGAGAGAGAGAGCAGCTGGGTGGGTGTCTGGCAGCCAGCCGTATTCAACCCACCACAATACTGCATTTGGGAAAAGCCAGGTAGTATGTAGAATTTTAAACTGCTTCCTGCATCAGCCTCAGTAGCTCATGCAGCAGGATGCCTGCATTGTCATGATTAAGTGTGCCAACATTCCATTTGTAAACCCTCTACATTCAGGGGATTAGAATAACATGCCATTAAAAATTCTTTCTGAGTTGAAACTACGGTACTTAGGCTGTAATGGTAATGCTGATGTTATGTGAGGCTCTTGTAGTGTGACTACTAATATTAATTTCTCAAGTATTCAGTTCTTACAGTCTTAGTGCTAGATCTGCAAAATGACATGGGTAATGCCTCACTTCCAGAGGGGAATCCACCCTTCAGAGCAACATGCCTGTGCTCCCTGTACAATATACTGGAAATTTAAAACATTCTGAAGAAGAATCCCAGATGGCAGCAAGCTGAGCAGAAGACTGCCAAGCTAATCACTAGGAAGCACTGAAGAAAGGGTAACTTCATTTTTTCAAGGTACACAGAAGGTGATATTTTTAAAATACTTGTGGTTAAGCAATTCCATTAAAGTTGTCATTTATTTATCCAGATTTTTTCTGATAAATTGTTTTTAATATGACAATGAAATAAAAAAAAAAGGTTTGTTTTTTTTTTAATTTGCCTTTTTTTTTTTTTTTCAGTTAGGCAGGGATTTGACCTACATGGAATTTTGTAGTAGACGGTCTCAGAAGGAATAGCTTGATAAAGCAACTTTATTGCAGAAAAGCTTGCTTTCAAATGTTTCTGTAGAAGTTTGTTCTGTCCTCAAATGTTTTTGAATACATGACATGAAATGTTGATAAGGGTTTTTATTACAGTTATTCTTATTTCTGTGGTTTTCTCAAAGACATTCTTTCTTAGTCCTTGAAGCTGTATGTAGAGTTCTCCAAAAATTTTAAATTTGCTTCAAGTGAAAACAAGAAAAAAGCAAATTTGATTAAGATGTTCATAAGAGGTGTTGATACATGGTGATGGTATACTAAAGATGATAATTAAAGTGTTTTATTAAGCTTGTTCTCTGTTCAATGTCTTTCAGCTTGTCAGGAGAAATTATTGCTACAGGTGTTTTCATTTTAAGAAACAAAATGATGAGGGATTAGAGAACAAAATCCTTGCGGGAATGTATCTTTTTCTTGCTGTATTGATGTTACTACCGTCTGCTGTACGATGCAGCAGATGTAAATTTTCTGGCTGTATCTTTTTTAGAAATGTATGGAACTAATCACTATGACAGACAATCTTAAATATATAATACCTTCCTTTCTGTCTTTTTAGAATAATGTATAAAGAGTAAAATCCCTGCTGAACATTCCCAAACAGAAATATGTAATAAATGCAATATTGCAATATGTGCAACAGTCCTTCACACATCATAAGTGTCAGGGAACAAAATATGGTATTAATAAATTTTATGCTACTTATGTCCTGATGTACAAGAATCATCGGCACTAATTACTAAAATTACAACATAACACATAAAGTTGGGAGACATTCATTCCCACCCATTTGGGACCATAAGTTACTGCTTCAGTAGATATAATGAAAGTGTTAAAAAATCTACCTATTAAGAAATTATTTTTGCGTGAAATCCTGAATTCTTTCAAGGTTTCAAAAATAATAATTACAAAAAAAAAAGACAAAAAACAACCATCTGAGGAATATGAAGCACAGACCACACAAAGCTCAGGTTCAACGAGGTTCAGATCTCACAGTGGGTCATGACTGAATCTCACTGTGTCCAGTCACTGTGCAAAATCGTGAGTAGCCATGATCACTGATTCTACTGCAGCTCTCAAAAATAAATTAAGTTCTCTTTATATTCAGAACAGTATTAACAATTAAGGAAAGCCCAGCTCCTTCTGTGAAAGAAGTAGGTTGGCACAAATAAATTCTGTTACTCAGTTTGTGGCCAAGCAAGTACCACACAATTATTTAGAATCCATGTTGTTTACTGAAACTGTTGTGTTTTGTTTTGTTTTTTTTTTACTTTTCATCACATCTAGCTGCATGAAGACTCATTTCTAGCCTTTGCAAAAGTGTTACTAAGCAAAATTTGGCTCTTGGCATGTTTTATACTCTGAATGTTGGTCAAACTGTGCATTGAAAAAAAGGTGCCTTTGCAATTAATTAATCTGGACTTAAAACAGAAGTATCAGCACCCAGTAATTTCTGCTACTTTAGTCAGTTCACAGAGTTTATTTATTTTATCCGAATTAATTAATTCTCCTTTCAGTGCAGTTATTTATTTTCAAGGTAACTGCTGTTTTGAACTATTCAGCCATCCTAGTGAAAATAATTCAGTATGGTATTAAGGAATTACATTGTGCCTCTCTTTTTAGCTTAAAAGCCTGTAAGTGTGTGTGGTGTTTGTAATGGGAAAAAATGTGACTATTTTCCTAATAGAATGACATTTCCTAGGGTACATTTGTGTGTTTATGAGCAGTACATTGCATCTTGTATGGTAGAAGCTGTTAAAACTGGCACATTAAAAGTTTTACCTGTTTTGATGAGCAAAAAAATGTGTTAATCTCTGTATAACTCCAGATTTCTAAAGCCAGATCCTGAATTACACCAGACCTTCACTTACTGTAACTGAAAAGAATGGAAACAGAGTGAAATCTTGGCCATCCTTCAGGTCCCAGTGCTGTAGGAGAGCCAGCACTATGTAGCACTGAGCACAACCTAAGACAACATTTGGATTATTTCCACCAGCCAAACACATTCCTACAGGTCTTCCACCATTACAAATGTTACCAAAATAACCAATAAGTTCAGAAAAATAGGAAATATAAATCTGCTGTTGTTACAATAAGCAATAAATGGATATATCAGGGTTAGTATTATCATAAAATATGGACTCTTTAACAGGTCTTAATGGACTAAAGATGGAAAGTATGTTAAATTAAAGTCTCTGTGTAATAAGTCTTCATGGAAATCTCCATGAACATTTTTTGAAAGGTTCAATTACAAAAAAATCTGAAACAAAAAACTTGTAATATTAATTAACTAAAAATCATCCCATTAACCAATAATTTCTGGTTGATCCCAGGAAAGAAGAGAAAACTGAAATTAATCTTTATTTTCTTTAGAGTTTATTAAAACAGATTGTTCTGGTCACCAAAACAAATTTTAAAATGGGCATCCAAATATAAAGTCTCCGAAAAAAAGAGGCAGAGAATATAAAGGAAGATGACATAAAAGGCAACTAGTATGAATAGTCACACTGTTCATTGTGGACCTGGAATGAAAATGTTGGTCTTCTGAATTCTTATTTAGACACCTATTTACAATTTCAAATTACTTTCAGAATTACTAACATAATGATATATCTTTCAAAGCATCTGTGAAAAACTGACAAAAAATTTGACAGCCAGCACTATAGTATCTTAATGTGTTTATTATTCTAATGTTTATAGTAAATAAATTATGTATTTTCCTTACTGTAATATTAAGAAAATAAAAAAAGAAAAAAATCCAAAAACATTATATTTATATTTTACATATAATGCCACAAATATACTGTAGATTACAGAAAAATACATATTCCTTCCATGTAACTTGGTTTTTTTGGTGTGAAAATAGTTTTCCTTACAAAAAACTTTCTAAGCATTTTGTTATAAGGAATGCTAATTGCATTCCTTTTAACGGATTTTTTTTAAAATGTACTATATAAATAACAGGTAAAATTAATTTCTGAGCTTGTCTTTGATGAAGCACAGAAGTATTACCAGCTGGAACTGATTATGTTTAATCTTCTGTGTTACAGAGGGAAAGTAATCCACAAGACAACAGTGAATAATTGTGTTTCTACCTTGGTTAAAGTCTGTATTATCACTGTTATTGAATAATACAGATAAATAGCAGAAGATAGCTCACATTGTCCAAATAAGTATTTCTTGATAGGAATAATATCTCTTTGAGCCAGGATAATTTTTAGTAAATGTAAGGTTAACAGTTGTTAAACACTCTTAAAGACTGAATGTCATTGAACCTTAGTGTCTCTTGCAAAATGTTTTCCTTCAGTGATATTTAAAATAAATTGCACATTCTAACCTTAAAGAAAAGATGGGGGACTCTTAATTAATGCTAGAGAGTATGTGTTTTCTTGTTCTGTTTTTTGTCCTGGGTTTGGGTAAACCCGTCACAGTTTTAAGGAACTATATTAATAACATTCACATAGTTTGCCTTGTGCTGTAAGAAGGAAAATGTTCCACTGCTGATGGAAAGACCAGTTAGGTCACAAAGGTCACAGCACCTTGAATCATCCTCACTTTGTGTACTATTTTTTTCTCTTGACGAGCTTACCCCTAAATTCCATTTACCGTGAAACATCCTATCAGTATGTGTGGGAGATCTGAATCCAATTCCCAGGAGAGTCAAAAGGCGCTGAGGGGCTAAGCAACATTTCAGTATTCAGGAAAAAACAAACAAACAAACAAACAAAAGCAACAGAAGCAGCATAGAAACAGGGAAAAACAGGGAAATGAAGAACTGACTTCCACAGAAGTATGGGGTTATTATATAGAATAACCACGAATATGTCTTCGTATTCATCTTTGCTTGAATTTATCCCTCAGCAACCACTTTTGCTAGGCTAGGATCTATGAAAAACATTGCAGTCTTAGCTTCTTTTTGTTCTATTAACCTCCGTAAGGTTCTAAGTTAGGAGATACTGATATTTTGGTATAGAAGTGATCATTTCAACTTTAAATAAGCTAATTATTCACGCATTAAATTCCCCTTAGTAGAGGTCATGATTTAACTTAGGGCACATTGAATTCTGTGTGTTTAAGCTGAAATTCAGTGAAGTAGTGTAGTTAATGTTTCCACACTTCAGACCTTGAATGATCCCAAGTGATCGTAGTCATAACATTTAACTCTTCCTACAGAGATACACAGCTCTAGTAGTTCAGCAACTGCAAAATACTATGCTGCGGTATGGCTCATTATTGCGCCAGAAAGTTAAGGCTTTCCATCAGAGATTGCATTTACATAATTTCAAGTTAGTAGTTTAAGCTGCCTACCAATGCCATTTAGTTAATGTTAGACAGCAAAGCTCCTCAGACACACCCATGTCACCACAGAGTTCTCTAGAAGAAGACAAATACCTGTTTGTGTCAGACACAATGTGCCCAAACCATTTCAAATTGTAGATAACTAACTCAGTAAAGATCTGTACTAAATAATACCACAAGCTTGAGTTTCCTGTACAGGTGTTCCCTGGGGATCACTTGGCTGTAGATTTGGTATGTAAAACATAGCCCAGGATGTATTTGAATTTAAGCCCACACTCATGCTCAAGGTTTGTGTTGCATAACCTGAGTGCTACACCAATACATCTTATGATACATTTCTAACCTGTTTTGACAGCTGATGTTTAATAGCTTCACTCCAATGTTATGAGAGGACGTTATAGTTGACAGGGAGTTGAACATGACCAGCCAACTAATTAGTAAATACCTGGTTTGGAGTGTATCCTAATTCAGAAAAGGCAGCATTACACTTCAATGTTCAACATTTCTTTACAGATTCACTTGTCTAAAACCTCCTTAAGAGCCATTAAAATGTCATATAATTTTGCAGCAAGTTCTTCAAGTTCTTATTTCAGTAGTAGAGCACAACAGAGTGTGTTGCCACTACTAGGTATCTTCATTTTTCTTAAAATTTCCTGCATGTAAGTATCACTAGATTTTCAGATAATAACTGTTTAAATACCTGCATATTAAGTCATACATGCAAAGTAGACATAAGAATTATTTTTGTAAGGTCAATAAATTCTTACCCATTCCTGTAGATTGTGTGGATATTCTGCATAAAGTATTTTATATTAAACCACTAAAGAAAATATATTCTCTGTGACACTTTGTGAGAAATTCCAAACAAAAATTTTTTTTTTTTTTTCTTTTAACTTGGTGCTATAAGCCCTTGAAAAAGAGAAAATATTTTTTTCGTGGCAATGCTTTCTGAGCTTCAACTACAGCAACTCTGTAACATTTTTATGTAAGAACTAAATAAATGTGCCATCTCTCTGGACTGCAGATTGTGAAATGCAGAATTCCCGGGGGGGAATTTCAAATAGATCACTATCAGGTGTTGGACAGTGTTCGCTGATGATGTGAGAATTGTTATTCATTGGGTCTTTTGGCAGATGTTCTAATCACTCCAGAATTTTAAAATCCTCATTTATGTCAGCAGGTCAATGAAGTAGAACTACATTTCTTAGGGAAGAGATGATGTATACAACAAAGTGGATTAATACATTGCACTGAAGACTAATGTAACTTTTACAGTGTCATATTTTTTCAAATTTTGGCATTTCTGTAGATTATGAAATCTCATCTGCACCAAGATCTCTAACTAACGTTTTCAGGAAAGAACATCAAGCAAACCGGTAAAAGCAATTTTCACTTTTTCACTTCTAAATGTTATAATTGCTGTGTACTTCAATAGAACCTGGAATTCCTATCTGACTGCTGGAATCTCTTATGATAGGCAATATATAAATAATGTAAGATAAAACAGTCCCAAAATTAAGGCAACTTCCCCACCATTGCCACATGCATAAGCAGAAGAAATTATCAGAAGACCATATATAACTCCCATTGAATTATTTAAAAGATTACTTTTCATCACCTGAGATGAAGTAATTTTTAGTGTGTGGGCTTTTACACTATTGCTATCCAAGTCAGTACAGATAAAACCATGGAAAGGGTTCAGGTGAATCTGTGTCATTTTAATTTAAACAGAACAGAAGTATTCATATGGTCACCCAGAGTGTTTCAGCCAAGGGAGTAGGTAACAAACATTCCAAATGTACATCTGGTCATGCCTAAAATATGGAAGGGAAAAAAAAAAAAAAAAGGAAAAAAAAAGAAAAAGTGGGAACAAAAAGGGAACAAAAACAATA
>VZTO01009393.1:0-20019 GCA_013400615.1 Syrrhaptes paradoxus | reverse complement strand
CTCTACACTTGCTCTTGTTAAATTGCATTAAATTTTTCCCCGCCCAAATCTCCAGCCTGTCTAGGTCTCGCTGGATGGAAGCACAGCCATCTGGCGTGTCAGCCACTCCTCCCAGTTTCGTATCATCAGCAAACTTGCTGAGGATGCACTCTACTCCCTCATCCAGATTAGAGGTTATTGAGATGAAAGCTGGGAAGGAGAGGAACGTTTGTTTGATTCCTATGCAATTCATGACTCACTGGAGCCATGCCAGTGTGAGTGCAAACAGAACCAAGCCCAGGCTAGAAAACCCAAAGCCTAGGGGTTCATTACTAAGAAATCAGGGCTACCCGGTCTCAACCATTAAAGCATTTATGCAAAACAATTATAAACAGCCCCACCGAACTCCAGGAACTAGTCATGCACTTAGTTTTTAGACCTGAAGATGAAATTGCACTTATTGCTTAATTGACCTTAAAAGCCATCTTGCAATC
Source organism: Syrrhaptes paradoxus (assembly GCA_013400615.1). NCBI lineage: Eukaryota > Metazoa > Chordata > Aves > Pterocliformes > Pteroclidae > Syrrhaptes > Syrrhaptes paradoxus. Next base: position 19,546 of record VZTO01009393.1, on the reverse strand, counting down.
CTCAATTAACAATAAAAAAACCCAAACACAAGCTAAAAAACAACAAAAAAGTTGTGAAGAGGCTACAACTGCAATGGCCCTTCTGCATCTCCAGATACCAGCTAATAAATCTCAGCTAGCTAAAGTAAATAGCCACAAAAGCAAACCACTTTTGATCCTGAATATATTGAATTAGGAATTTCAATTGTGATAACAAATCAAGTTCAATCAATTACCTACTAGAAGAATAAGTTCCAGGTGTCAAACCGCATTAAGATTACAGAATACTTCTCAGAAGCCTAGTTAAAGAAACAGTTAGTAAAAAAAACTCATGCAGGTGAAATTCAGGAATCTTTCATAGTCTGAAAAGTCTGAAATTTATCTTTGCCTTTATGAAGAAGCTTTCAGTTTATACTAATACCTTGAGGATGAAGCCTAGGCTTTCAAACACACAGAGGTGAATCCTGCAGTTCCTATTTAACTGATAAGTTACTAAGTTGATTTAGATCTAAAAAGCCTAAGTACAAGGGGAGGGAAATAAAGTGCAAATAGCTTCCCTCATTCTCACTATGTGCTGGACAGTATGTGGGAACAGTGTGGCTGGAAGTGTATTGCCTAGGGCTGGCTCTCATAGTCAGTAAGACACTGGAGTGCTTTAGAATTTCAGGGGCTTCTAGATAGCTTAGTGAACGCACAGGTCAAAGAAATCCTTGTTTGCTTCCACAATCTACTTACCCTACTGCAACTAGTCACAAATTTTCATCAGAAATTCTTAGTAAGCAACAAGACTTCTCCATATATTTAGAAAAGCTGCCTAAAACATAGGCATAAAGCCAACTGTGAGGATAGAAAGTGAGCATATTTTATTCTTGCTAGATGGCAGAGCTGCCACTGCAACATGTTCTCCTTGTCAGCAGCCTGCAGTTCTGCCAGGGTTAACCATGTCAGACTCCCTCTTCAGAGAGGGCTCCTGTACAGCATCAAGACAGACATTTTAGAAGGTACTTTACTGTACTGAATTAAACACGGGTTGTCTTTCCTCCCTTTCAGACACTTTCTTAAGTGTGTGACATTGTTCCATTTTTAAACTGTTTTCAACTTATTAGTATTTGCATCCATAGTGCCAAGCTGTAAACAAACATAGAAAACATGCAATCCATCATCGAGGAAGAAACTGAAGAATGCAAGATCACCTACTTCAGAAAATTATCCAATCTGTGTATGTAAGTATAAACAATTCTTAAAATGGGGAGGGAGAGATGTGGTTTTTTAAGTTTACATTTATCTTATTACATATTCTAAGTCCAAAGAGAAATATCTTTATGCTATCATCCAATCTAAACTCCCCCCGCCCTCAACCCTGAACCAGAACTTGCAACAGTGTCAAAAATTCAAAGAAAACCAAAGAAGGATTAAGACCCAAAAATAATAGCAGAGGAAAGAAGCTTACCAAATGTGAAGTGATTCATTCCTGATCTTAGTCTTTGCAGATAGTGAAGGAAAAACTTGCTGATTTGTGTGTCTCTATGGCACTGCAAAACCCATTTCAAGCTTTGACGGCGTTTACTCATTTCTCCACCCTACATAGGTATTTGAGTTTGCTTCCTAGCACCGTACTCTAGCACTAAAAGCAACCTAACAACCTACTGTTGGTGTTTTTGTGTTTGACAAGCAGTCTGGAATCACAAGCCAAAACTATTAAAAGAGAGAGAGAAGAAAACAAAACTTATCCACTCACATACATGTGATATGTATAACAAAAAATAGCCAGTAGCTTGTATGGCTTTGCTTCTGCCTTAGATGGAGAACAGACTTTAAGAGCTGCTGGCAGTTTAAAGAACACCAGGAGATAGGTGAAAAGCATTTATGTTTCTTCTCTGGCAGGGAGACACAGAGGAAAAACTCATCAGTTCCCTTACTACCTTTAGATATTTGCTGGCAAGATGTGAGGGAGAAGGTTGGCGTTGTTAGAATCAGTTGGGAAAAAAAAAGATATGGTTTATGACTGCTAATGAAATTTTTATGCTATCTTAGCATATAGAAAGTTTCATATTCTTACTTCATTACACAAAAACATCTGAAAATTTAAATCTAAAGCTTCAAACCCCCCAAATACTAGAAATCCTAAGTTTTTAAACACATGGGTGTTTTAGTCTTTCTTGTTGCCCTGTAAAAGTTTTAGAAGATTATACCAGAGAGCAATCAAAAACTTTCCATGGGACCAAAGGTTAACAGAAATGGATACTTGAGGATACTCCATACAATGTGACCTTTGAGCACGTGAGTTCTACCTTAACTCAGATCCTTTTGGTTGTCATCCTCACAATTAAAAATATTTCTATTCAGGCTGGTGTAAGCCCTGAATTTATGGTCTAGACCTTTTAATTCATTTTTACGTCAACAGACTTTGTAATACTGCCACCTTTGAAAAGAAACATTAACTTTCATTTTTCACTGTGACACAGTGAAAAACATGTTCCAGTAAAACATGAATTGACAAAAAGACCTCATTCAGCTCTACAAATAAATTTTAAAACCAAAGATTTTCAAAATTAAAATAGGATGGCCCACTCTTACGCATTTTCAGATAACTGCCTGCTTCCCAATTTTGCTACCATCAAGAAATACCAGAAAAATCATAAGACAAATTACTTCCAGTGCAATTGTGCGACTATTTGCTGATCGGAACATATGAGAATAGTTGCATCTTTTGGTTTTCACACAGCAGCAGAAGAAAAAACGGGACAGAAGTGTACAACCAAGTTCCTTGTAACTGTTTTTAACTGGAAACAGATGTCTACTGCCAAGCTGCCCAAGTTCTTTTACCCCCAGTTTGACTCTAAAATTGGAATGAAATAACACTAACGGCACTGAAATTTCAGCTCTGTAACATTTTTTCTTGTGTTGTGGGCTTACTGTGATTTGTTAGGATACACATCTCTTCAAGAAACAGGGTAAATGTCATAGCCTCTTTAACACTTCTATCTTCATAAAGAAAACCAAAGAGCCAAGTACCACATATGTCTCAAAAAAGGATAGGAAACTTCCACTAACATCTGAATTACCATCAGTACAAATCATCTAGGGTCAACTGAAAAAAAGGGAAAAAAAACCTAAAACAAAACCCAAAAAACAAACTCACCACCCAGAAGATTGATCTTCCCTATATGTGCATAAACCAGCTGTCATTCAATGCACATTTTATCAATTTTAATATAGGCTATAATTTACGGAGTATGGATGGGATAGTTATTTTTCACACATGATTCAATGGGTAAAATATATGAACATCAATACAATTGTCACAGAGATAGCACCATCCAGGAAGCACTAGTCAGCATACAAACACAAGAGCTTTTTCCTGCTACTTCCCTTCCCTCAAGTTGGGACAAAGTTATTATCTTTTCCAAGCTGCCTAGCATATTTAATAGTCTTTTCTATAAACCAAGAGCTCCCTTTTTGCATGTCTGCAGTGCTTACCACACTACAAGCTTGGTCTTGATATATAAATAATAAAAGCAGAATATATTAGATGGATGCAAATTCACAATTCAGAAGCCAACAGCTTTTGTGAAACATTGAATGTTCTGAGGAAGTTTTTAAGGCATGGTAAACAGACCAACTACTGTTGACTTACTTTAGTGCTTGAGGAAGAACGCAGGTGAACTTCTTTCTGGTAAGACTAAATAGTTGGGGGGGAAACAAAAAAGGAAAGGCGGAGTGTGTTTGGAAAGCTGGAGGGCTTAAATCTTGCTTTTCTACTGACTCTGTGCGTGGGAGGAGGCAAATTGCTAATTGAGACTGTTTTGTTTTCTTCAAATGCTAAATCATTATTTACCTCACAAAACCTCCTGGTGGTATCATAAGGATTAACACCAGACCTAAGAGCATTCTGAAAATGAACCAACCTACTTTGCACTTACCTTCTGTAGCAGCTTCAACGTCTTTTAGGCGGGGCTAGTCTAATGGGAATGCTGGCAAGCTTCTTCAAACTGTCAGTGTAACAATGACACGTAACTGTGAGGATTATTTGGATCCAGGAAAAACCAGTAGCATTTCTGATTGTTACATTGTTACATGACCCTTACGAATTTTGCGCACTTCTGCATGTTGTCACCATTTAATATCCACTATAACCTAAGCAACTGGGGATTAGAATATCAGCATCATCTCCGGTATGTAAACTGCACTGAAAATGAAGTGAGTAGGTTTACACTTTTCCACAATTCCACCAAAATGCCAAAATACACACAAACAGGTACAAGCACAAGGTACTTTCAACTTCAGTTAGTCAGATTACTAAGGGACAAGCATTCCCTTGATAAAACCAAAGGAATACTTAAAATTGAGTGCAAACATTTATTGTGTAAATTAATTGCAAGGAATGTTAACTTCTAATTTCTCTACTGCTGTTTTTATTCTTTTTTTTTCTTTTTTTTTTTTGGCCTTTGAGGAAATTTCTATGCAGCTACTGAATTTGCATACAGGAAAAAATGCAAAGCTCCTTTACTTGTTTTTTGGTATGAGACCCTAAAACCCCAAACCAAATGTCATAATGAAACTGATAGCAAAATGGTCAGATAAACATTTTTTTGAGAAACATCTTTGTGAAAGCTTAGCTGTTTCTACCAGATTTCTAGTGCAATGATATTGGCATCAGATAGCTGACAAGTAGTGGGGAGGAGGGGGAGAGGGGTGAAGAGAAGGGTTCATTGCCCTGCACCCCAAGAGTGTCTTCCAACACAAATAAAACAACATTATAGAATTTAATGCTGTTCTGCAGAACTGTACAAGTGATTGCAGGAGTCTACAACACTGATAGGATCAATGAGCAGCATCTGCATCGTATCATAATGTGGTAAAGGCAAGCCCACTGGAAAACTAATTTTAAACTTACCCACACTTACATTTTATTTATGTGAAATGTTAAAATAAAATTGTTTAACTCTTGTTTCTGCTGCAGTTGAAATTCCCATGTAGCTATCATTGACAACTTTTAGAGAAAGCATGATTGTCTCTCATAAAGTATAGATTAGTATCCTGTACACGCCATAAAGTTAATATTTTATTGAACTGCGGCTGAAAAGCTGACCAGATAGCATTTAAGTGTAATTGCAGGAACCAGGCAGGCTCTGAAAACAGCAGGACACCATTTTTACTATAGTCATGCACAGGCAATGAGAACTCATCTGAAACAAACCAGTAGAAAATTTTGGTTAAATAGTTAAGTAACATTTTGTTAATACCAGAAATATCATTATAGATCAGTATTTGTGTTCAGACTGAAATGGCTTTAAATATCATAATTCTCAGCTCCAAGTAGAGGTCCGAATTTTTGGAAGCAAATGCTTAATGTGATCTACTCATGTACTGGTGGAACTATAACCAAGATTGTGTCTGTGCCACCTCCTGGCTGCTAAGCACTTCAGAAAATCTAAATGGGGTCTTTGTCAGCATTTCCAAGTTGGGCTCTTTTATGAATCAGTTTGCAATAAGGGAACAGATAAAAGGAGAAAAACATAATAATCAATTATGATGGTTTTGCAGCATTGACCCCTTCCAATAGTTCTCTTCCCACAACCACAAAACAAAACTCCCATGGATATAATTGCTATAGGGCTCTATCACAAGAAACACCACCCACAACTAACCTGAACTGTGCAGTATCACAGCAATATTGGAAGGGTCATTAGCTCTCTGGGGATAGCACGTACCAGTACAAGCAAATGTCCAGGGGTTATATAGTTCATGTGCAACCCTCTGATTTCCTTTTAAGGATAGCAGGAAAACATACACATATTTAAACTGAAAGAGGCTTGCAAGAGGGCTGAAGAAATCACAGGTAGATGTAGAGTGTAGATTAGTTTGGAAACGAGGAAAAGGATTTATGTTTTGATTTGACCAAAGCTCCCTGTGTATATGATGTAAAATTATCATAAGCTGTTCCAGCTAGATTTAGACCATCAGCAGTGGAAATACATTTAGTTACTTTCACATTATTCAATTTAGGTTGAAAGAGATGAAGAATGACTAACACCATGAGATTTCTATTACACTTATTACCGAATCAGTCCAGGCCTACTTGAGAAACTTTTGCCCATGTAGCACTGCTGGTTAGAGGTGTGGGGTTTTTTTTGTTTTTTTTTTTTGTTTTNCACTGTGAGTGTTTTCACTTCTGTAGTTTACTGTATTCAGGGAACTGACAGAAGCTGCATCATCAAAAGCACTTTTTTGTTGTGTAAATAGGGTTTAACCCAGACTGGTTTGGTGGCAAAGCTATGCCAGCAAACAATCCATTAACACAGACCAGTGATCTCTCTTTGCCATAGCCATTTATAAGCGTGCCTGTACCAAAACTGTAGGGGAGCTTCCAGTTTTGCTACAAATACAGTTCTAGCATTTTACAAATCTGTTTTGCAGAAGTAAATACAGACAAACTAAAGTCTGAAATTTACAATGCTTTCATTTACCAGTCTTCAAGGCTTAATCTGATCTAGCCCCAGTAACATGAGGGCTTCTAGAACATAACATACCGACTTACTTGAAATGTCTACCAGTGGAATAAATTAATTATGGTTTAGAAGTACCTAGATGTTTCTGATGATGACTACAAAGAACATCTAGATAAGTGGTTGAAGGGTAAATGTTTTCAGTGCTGGCATCTAATGGTCCACGAGATGAATTGCCACCACTGCCTGCTCCATTCTGTTACAGCTCTCACATCAGCCTCTTTCTATCACGATGGAGACTTGCATTAGAAGAGGTATTTCTTTCTCTTACTCCTCCTCAAGCACCATAAGCCTTCAAAGAGCTAGTTGCAGAATCACAATCTGCTACATGAGCACTAGAATCAGCTACTCAGATCACTCTACCATTTGGCTGAAGAAATTGATAGACTGGAACAAACACTGAACTGTAGGAAAAAAAATGCTAAGTCACTGTTGCCAGAATTTCAAAAGTTCTCATTTTTAGGAAAGTCTTCAGATTCTCTTGTGACACAACAAACTGGTATGAACATCTAGGAAAAAGCTGTCATTAAAAATTAGTAATTAGCCAGGTAAAAGAGAAGCAGAAACACAGGACAGCAAGTCACGAGACAGTTTGACCTCTCTTTCAGCAGAAAGAGATACTACATGTTTGTTTAGCTATGCTTCTATAAGCAATTCTCAAAAAATTATTTTCAGTTTCAAAAGATTAGGTTATCTATTCTACTGTAAAATGACAGGATAACCCAAGTCTGGTGTCATGTTTTACAGCGGTTTGCATCACATGCCTCAGAGGAAAATGAATGCCCTTCCTGCAGCCATACTACACACAGTCAGATTTGCAATTCCATGTCATATTGACTCTGTCTTTTTTTACAGATCTGATTATTATTTATTCCATAAAGCAAGAAAGCATTTTTAAAAATCAGCTACCTCCTATTCACCATTTTTCTTTCCACATATATTTCTCTATAAGCCTGAAACTAACCATTCAGAACAGAAATAATCTAGATTTCCCCCCTCTCCCCCTTGGGGCAGGGGGGATAGCAGAGCAGTGAGATGTGCTGAAGTAACCAGGGCTGATGAGTACTGGATAATCTGTGAGTTTAAAAATTCAAAGTACAACAAAACCTGGAAAACAGCAGAGAAGGCTAAAACCTCAAAAAGGCAAAAGCAAATGATAATCTAAATAGACAAAATATCTGATAATAAAATCAATCCAGCCTTCATGTGAGCTTACATCTGAAAAGAAGTGCAAGTCACACAACAATTGGGGTTAATTTATTATAGTAACTGCTGATGTATAAGCCAATTATTTATTTCCATGTATCTGCCACAAGGGCAGATACAAAGATCCACAACCGTCATGGCAGCAAGGTCATGTATGAGATCAATGCTCTCAGACATTTTCACATTACTAACAGAGTGACTGAAGTTGGGAGTGAAAATTATTCCCAGAATATACTCTTGCCATTTAAAAAAATGCAAACCCAAAACTCAAACCCAAACATGGCAAAGAATAAAAAGTCCAAATCATATCACCCAGAACAAACAACTGCGACCCACTTTAGACCAAAAGGTTACTGCGCCACAACCTTGGCCATTAGCGTAAGCTCTAAAGGTCAGGTGCTTTCAGCCACGCACAGAACTCGCTGCAGCTCTGACACCTACAGCAGTCTAGGCACATTTAATGTAAAATCAGTAATCTTGAAATACGGCATGACTCCAACCTTTTCTCTTAGGTTTCTTTGCTCACACAAAGAAAAAGCAAAGTCACAAAACATAAAATGACACATTTCCACACTCTACAAAGGACTACAAGTCCAAGTGGCTGAATTACAACCACCTACAACAATTTCCCTGTAAAATTTACACCATGTGCTCAGTAATAATGAATAAAAATAAAATAATAATTATATTTGAAGTAACTAGCAGAAGAAAAGGGAATCTGGTAAGACACTGAAGGCCACTAAACATTAATTTCCTTGATTGTTAGAGTTGAGCTGGCATCTTGGTGGCAGCGTGCTATTATCTGCACATGCCTCTGCAGTATTTCAGTTTCAGGAGATGAATATGTTTTCAATGTGAATCAATCTGTTGGACTCCAGTTCTTTATCTATGGTAAGCTTCAAAGCTCCCCCTTCTATAAAACCATAATGAGAATCAAGCACACTAACATACAGAATAAAGTTTTGTTATAAGTATAGAATAGCAATTAATTTAAATCAACTCAAAACTGGAATTTAGTGATACTCTACAGCATCTGTAACTATACTACTTTTCTTGCTTGTTTTCATCATCATAAAACTGAAATCGGAGATATTCAGAAACCTGAATGAACTGGAGTTAAGCTTTTAATGATTTTGAGCTGATATACAGAAATCACGCAAAGCTTCGAGTATCACACGAACAAAACTATGGCTGTCTTGACATATGTTAGAATTTTGGAGTTAATTTAAGTCCCAAATAAAGTAATAAACCTACAGAAAACTAAGATCAGATGCAGTTTCCACACTGCCCAGAAAACTAGAAACTAGTGGTTTTTGCTGAGTGCAGCTATCAGCCTCCGAAAGCAGACAGATTTTTAACTGTCACACACCCCCACATTTCAGCTTTGCATGCATGACATCCATATGCAATAGATGTAAGTAATCTCGGTAACAATCTTGACCTCACACATGGAATCACCCACATACTTCTCACACCCACAAACACTTTCTCCCCAAAGTAATTCATGGAACATATAACAATCCTATTAAATAAATGTTTAATCATTAAACGCATAACCAGAATTAGTGATGTGGGGAGCAGTAAGTTTTGAAGGGAAACATCAGACTAACCAGAAGTGCAGTCCAGTAAACTCTTTTGAAAAACCAGATAAAAAATATATTTTGACAAAGATGGACAAATTAAAATACTGAAGACAGATACATAGGATTCTGACAGCACAGATTTGTTGGTTTTTCCACTGCATGTTATTCTATAGTGGACATGATAGAATTTTGGTAAGTATGGCAGTTCCTTACAGCTTCCTTAGTAAGAGCATGCATAAGGAAATGGGAAACAACTGTTGCATCAGGTCTGACTGGAAGTGCACAACAGATCCGTCCTGAGCAGCATGCTGACAATAAGCAGTTTACTGTGCTCCAAACTGCAGCCCTCAAGGGACCACACATACTTTATTGGAAGAGAACTGCTTGAAGTAGGCTCCATGCTCTATGACTTACAATATCCACAGGGGTTGTGTACATGATTCATTTTTACATACTGGTTGGCCCAGACAATGGTTGTACCTGTGCTGAAACAATATTCTTGTGAAATCCTTATGCATTCCATACTTGTAGTAAAAACACAACAAACACAAGAACAATTGTACTATATGTTACTCAGTTTGGACTGGAGATACAGATTTTGGTCTAATATCCAAGGAACAAAATAGCTATTTTTTTTCAACTCAAGCCAGAGCTGAAAACACTAATTTTACTGATGGGCTGGCAATGAACAGACATTTCTGCTACTGATTTATTTCCAGTCACCTCTTTTTCCCTATGGTGTATGTGGGGTGTATGCTTCATATAGATTCAGTTTACTCTATGGTATAATAAAAAGACTGAAGGAACGCTAAGGTCCATATAAAAAGCAGGTCCCAGAGAAACCCTCTATTTTTTTTCAAAGGACCCCCACCTTCGCCTCCACTACTCCCCTTCCCTTTATGTCATGCATGAAGAAGCTGCACAAGATTAATTCTACAAAGTGCAGCTTAAAAATCAAACTGCTATCACAACAGTTTCCTCAATAGATAACAGCTAGTTTTCTTCCCTCATTAAGAGCAGGTTACACATATAACAAACTACTGAGTAAAAAGCTACTCAGGACTGGAACATTTAACCCTTCCAATGCAAGAAGAAAGCCTGCACTTCTAAACTTCTCATACTATTAAGTTCAGACTCGTTCTGTATAGAACATTGTCTTACTCAGTGCAATGGTCTTTCTGAGCTAGATCACAGCTGAACAGAGTTAAGCTTTATGGATATCTGGAACTTATCTGTTGAGCCAAACGAATATAACAAGAATGTCTGGTGAAATCTGAGAGACACCTGTTTTTCACATTCCTCTCTCCTCCCTGGAGCAAGTTGTATCAAAGAAAAACAACAATGTTTTATGAACTCCTCTTTCTCGTTTCATGTTGTCTGAGGAGATAAAGAGCAGCTTCCCTAAGCCAATGGTTACTGCACAGGCACAGTAACTGTATTTAACACATGCATACATATTTGTATCACAAAATGGCTGCAAATTAAAATTCAGAAAATTTACCTTACAGACAATTACCAGAAAAATTCACAATATCATAGGAAAATAAAGCCAAATGGCTTATTTTGATTTTCACCCTTTCCCCCCCAATAGAAAACATGAATTACAAAACCTGAGTTTTTGCAAAATTTTTCAGCTATTCAAAATATTAAACTCTAATAATCTGAGCATACATGCATAGCTACAAATTTTAGATAAATCTGTGTCATCTATGAACACCTTACCAAGATAAACATATAAAGCAGAATGTGTCAGTTCTCAAAGGTGACTCGTCATTATTTTAATGAGCTTTTTCATGACCTTCCATTAAGTTACCATACCAGGAAACAGCCACAGGTTACCAAATGCATTATATACACAGGCAGTATGCTCTTCTGTTTTTCCAAGCTGATACATGACAGAAAGTGGTTGGGGAAAACATCAACTATCAAGTCAAAAGCATTTTCATATTCAAGGTGACAGTATCAATCTAATTATATAGAGAAATTTACTATGATATTTATGATTAAATAAAGGGACAAATGTGTGTCTTCATTAGCTGATTACTTAACTATCAGGTTTAATTTTGTAAACAAACAGAAGCTGGGGGAAAAAAAAAAATCACCAGTCACTGTGGTTTCTCACATCCTTAGAGTGTTTGAACTCTGTTTAGGCTCGCCACAGCAGCCCACTTGAACTAATATACCTAAGTCAGATTGTCTTGCTTCCCAGCTTACAGAAGTTGATAGCACTTCTCACTAGAGTTGAATGATTTGCACTCAGGGTACCGGTACAAGGACAGTCACTAGTCCTTGGTGGTATTCTGTTCCCTCACTGTGTATTTCCAATACAGTAACAACTAAACCCATTATTGAGAAGTTCCTTTCTTAAAACAGCATCTAGCTTTTTCATGGAAAAAAAGTGCCACAATTGAAATCCAGTACTGCAGTTCTGTTCGCATGCTCTTCTCTTCTGAAGGGGGAGGGACTTTTTACAAGGGCATGTAGCGGCAGGATGAGGGGTAATGGATTTAAACTGGTAGAGGGAACACTTAGACATTAGGAAGAAATTTGTTACTGTGAGGGTGGTGAGGCAGTGGCCCAGGTTACCCAGAGAAGCTGTGGATGCCCCATCCCTGGAGGGGTTCAAGGCCAGGCTGGATGAGGCTTTGAGCAACCTGGGCTAGAGGGAGTTGTCCCTGCCCATGGCAGGGGGGTTGGACTGGATGATCTCTAAGGTCCCTTCCAACCCAAACCATTCTGTGATTCTAAGACTGGCTGCAGCATAACTTGAAGCTATTTCAAAGAGCCTTCCACCACACATCCCAACACACTTCCACTGAGTCGCCCAACAGTAACACTTTTCATGAAAAAATTTCCAAAGCTTCTAAGCAATCTATTCTATTCCACAATAACCCGGGTTCCCTCACAGTTTATCCACTTAGTATGCTTGCCTTGTAAACTCAACATGCCTCTTATTCCTTAATGAGAGTCCTACAGAATATTTTCCTCACACACAAAATAACACTGCCTGAAACAAGTGGTGATAACATTATGTTCAGATTGTTTATAGCATTACAAGAAATGCACAGCATGATTTGGCTTTCATTCAGATATATTTAACTGCAGAATCCTCAACTAGTTTTCATTTCTGTCCTGTTTTTCACCCATCAAGGGGAATGGATGAAGATCTCTACACAAATAAACTTACTGATAGCATTTATTTAGTTTGCACTTTGGGAACTGAGCATTCTGGCACAAAAACACACCCTTGCACATCAGCTCACCTGTGGAAAGTGGCTCACAACCTCTTGCAAACATGTTTAAAAGATTTTTAATACAAAAGACTAAAGCAAATCTGATTTTTCTTCCAACTGAGGAATATACCTATAAAGCATTTGCTCAAGGCCACTTAACTTCTGATCAGTTTATATCTGTAGCTGGTTTCTCCACTAAAAACTCTGAGAGGATGCTCTGCCCATTCTGCAACCTTAATCCACCACAGGTGTGAACAAAAGACCAGCATTCCTTCTAAATCCTGCACACATGGTAATTCAAAGTGAAATCATGTCTATTCATCAAAATGGGTGCCTGGGTAAAACCTTGGACTTCTGCTAGAATTGTGTTCTGTGTCAGCTTGCATCCGAATCACATGTATGCCAACATTGTGCTACAGTGTTTTCAAAGACAAGGAAACAAGCATGACTTTCAATTCTGACAAGCACTTTACTAGGTCTCAGTATTGGCATGTAGTATTGTAGTTGCTTTGTACTGCTGCTATTTATTTCTAATAGAAACATCACCCTTTCCTAATAGAAACAGTGGCATCATTTCAGCATGAAAATATACAGTAGTTCAGCCAAACAGAAAACACATATTGCTCTCTGAATAAAGCCTGGGAAACACGAAACAAGTGATCCAGTCCAACTAACAGTTTTGTGCAGTACAATAGGCTGAAATGTGATGACATTTACAGTAAAACTAACTTGCACTTAAAAGCAGAACGAGGACGGATTTCACTCAGAAATAAATTGACAGTAAAGCAATTTCAAAAGGAATAATTCTCATGGATATGAGGCAGGTTTGAAACAATATAGTGTAAGATACAAGGCCCTGGCAGTAACTAACCATTGGGATATCTTTGTCACGTCTTTCTACCAACAGAAACAAACACTTTTTATTTCCCCCCCCACACACTTCCTACAGTTGTATATTTTACTACACTGTGATGAGTTGCTTCAGTACTATTAGTTTGCCTTCAAAATTGTCCCAGATTTGTTAAAATGTGAACTTCTGTGTTTGCCAATGTAAGTTAAGTTGTGTGAAGAAATGACACTCCACACAAACCAGTAAGCGAGAAATTCAAAGGACCTCAACGCAGGGATGCCATAAAAGGTCAATCGTTCCCACCAATTTGCTTTTGCCACAGTTACTTTAACTAAATAAAACTTGCACAGAATAAACACCTGCCTCTGATGACACTGGTAGCACAAACTCTTAAAACTGCCCTCCATCAAAAAATGTGGCTAAACACATGTATTTCCTAGCTGTCTCTGGCACATTCCCAGGTATACGTGCACGTTGTTTTCTCTTCACAACACTGAGCCAAACTCCCAAGAAGCAGAACACAAGATTCCTGAATGGCTTAAAGAGCATCCTCTCTCAGAGCTCTAAACTCAAGTAAACTTTGGATTAATGGCTCAACTTGTCAGGGACAAGAGACAGCTGAAGAGAACACAAACATGGTGTTAGGGTCCTACAAAACCAGTTTTTACCTTTGATCACAGTAGAGGTCTATTATCCTAAGACTCCCTTATATTATTCACCTTTACAAACGGATTAATATCTTGCAGTACCTCATCAGGAAAAACCCCAAACTGTCATTTGACAAGCCACATTTCCTTGGTAACAGCAGCATAACTAGTTTACATGGCTAAAATATTGAAAATGGCTATAAAAAGAAAAAACCAAAAATTGTTGCATTTTCTGCTTGAAGTAGACTAAACTCATAAAAAAGAACTACAGATTAAAGATGGGAACAGGAGAAGAGACAGAAAATATCTCTAGATTCCTTACAACCACTGAAAATACTTATATGCTTCTAAAATGCTGTAAATGTGTTTTTTTCCTGTACAGGAGCTCAAAGTGCCTCGTTTGCAGACATGAACCAGTCCATTTTACTGAACACTACAGCATGTTCTAGTGCTCAGAAGAACATCACATCTCACTCTTTAAGGTTTTGCTCTCCTTCGCTTTGTTTTGGTTGTTATTGCCCCTCACCAAGGAAGCAGGGATTAGCTGTAAAGGGTTACTGTCACCATGCATTTAGTAGTTATAATTGTCATACTTGAAGTACAGCAGTTCAGTTATGAACTTAGTAGCACACCAGTGGCACCAATACCTTTCCTTTTAACTCAGACATGCTATACTGAATATAGAGCAAGCTACTCCATCACATGAAGACTAAGCTGAACAATAAGAACTCAGAATTTTCTCCTCTGTACCGATTTTTGTCCATCTCTGGTATTAAGAATTGGGCATTTGTGTAGCAGTAAGACTGTCAAAGTAACATATTCAGAGCTACAGAGACTGGCTCTGCTAATAATGCCCACAGTAAACACTGGTGGAATAGCCTTGACATGATGGGCTGTCACTGTCACAAGAGACATCAGTCTCTTTCCAAAAACCTCTTCAAGAAAGCCTTTAGCAGCTGATTTATGCACAAGATTACAACTATGTCTAAAATACAAAGATATAAATGATTGACTGTCTGTTGGAGTCCATTACACAGTAGGATAAAAAAATCTCCCCAGTTGCTGTCAACATATTTATACAGTAGATCCTCACAGAACAGTCTTTTCATCTCTCCATGTGGGAATACAAATCCCTCTAATTTAATGATGCTCTTGGTTCGCATTTTCAGGGAATACACACACATAAATGGTGTATAAAAACCAGTCATGTTCATATTCTAGGAACTGCAGATACACACTTGGCTTGCATTTGTTTTGAACCAGTTAAGCAGCACCACAGAAAACCCATACTGAATCTATGTTAATATCATGCTCAAGATTTGAAAAACTGGGATAAAAATGAACTTACCTCTTAATCTTTAGGCTGGCACTCACAATCACTAAGTTTTTTAAGTGCTATGGTCTACTCTAAGGAACATTCAGACAATGGAAGATTTGCATACACTGACCATTCACTAAAGCATAACAGGCTGAATTAAGACTTCTATTTCTGTTTTAACAACAGATTTCATGGCTTTGGACAGCTTTAACTCAATCCTGAACGTTTTCCTTTTTTATCCCCCCCCTTCTTTTTATTATGAAAAATATATTTAAGAGGATAACAAAGCAGAGAAAATTACTGTCTGAGCTCCTGAAAGTGACTGTTGAAGCAAAACATTTACTCTGTTACAAATTAATAATACAATTCATCTATAATCTATTATTGAGCCCTTGAAGAATACTTTGTACTGAAGTGGACAGAAATTCTCTCCAGAACCCATTTAGTGCAGAAGATAAATTTAAGAGTAGTGTCACATTTTGAAAAATGTTATTTTATTGGCTGCAATTTTTCATGGTACCTGTGGGGACTGGATGACAGCTGAACACTGCATTTGTCCTTCATGTTGATATCCTTTTTTTAGTTGAGACTGCCCTGGGAATATACTAAAAGTGATTTATTTGTCCCTGGACCTGTAAAAGGTTTCAGGAAGGTGGAAATAGATGTACAGCTAGTTGAGAAGAAATAAGAAATGAGCCCAGCATACTTATTTAGCCAGGAAACTGACAACCAGCAGGGAATATTTAATCACTTCACATTACAACTGAGTAAGACTTCTGATGGCTCATCTCCTTACTGCTTGCAGTGAAAAAGCAAGCCAGCCCAGAATCAGCAACCCACTGCTTCGCAACAATGAGATGTCCTTTGGCATCTACTTTACATTGTCATCCTCAGGAGCCAAACAGTGTAACAGAATGCTGCATGTGTTGTTGTGACCAATTTTCCAAATGAAACAACCCTCCCAAGTTCAATTTTACTTAATGAATAGTACTCAGTGTTCTCTATTAACAGCCTAGAAAGCTCCTGTTTTAACAAAGTCAGATAATTTTAAGATAGATACATGTTACCATCCATATGACAAATCTACATTCTGTAACTGTATTCAACTTCCTGACTATTGGGTCAAACAGTAGAACAGCCAGTATTCCCNAAAAAAAAAAAAAAAAAAAAAAAAAAAAAAAAAAAAAAAAAAAAAAAAAAAAAAAAAAAAAAAAGGCTAAAGTCATATTAGAACTTTGTAACAATTTCATGGTCATCATACATCCTCCTGAAAGTAGGTGCTTGCTTAAAGAAAAAAGGAGATATGTCTTTAATTTAAGTAGGCCAAGTTTTATTACTATTTAATGAAATTCAGCCTTTGGAATAGTGCATTTTAAAAGCACCAAGACTGCACACTGCAGTTTATATCAGGCAGAAGACTGTGGGGCTCAGAAGGATTGAGGCAGTCTGTCTAAACACAACCAAATGCAGGATCAGAACTTTGCTCTGCAAATGACAATAGTAGCAAACTCTCCTTTAGTTTATCAGCAAGTTACTTGATAACAGCAGTGATTATGATCGACTGCTAGTAAAAACACAAAAAAAATAGAACAAGTTTCCAAAGAATTTCCTTGCTTTTGGGCTGTTCAATTTATTGCAGCATACGTACATGTATCCACTATACAAGCCTCATGCATAATCTTTCTTCCTTTCAAGCCCAGTTATTACTACCTGGATTATTCAAGCAAAGCATCCCCAATGGCACTGCTGCTATTTAATTATTTTAGACATGAGTTATGCAGACCCACTCTAGAAACATGCAAGTTTGGAAAGAATACATTCGGATCAGCAGTGCTTACAGAATGATTTAAAGTGAAACAAAATATATTTATTAAAACAGTAATAGTCTTTGTCTGAAAAGTCCAAGTGCATACACGTAAGTCTCAGCTATCAGGCTGCACCTCATAGTGCTGCACCATGTAGCTTTTCTCTAATATACACAAATGAAGCTAAAAAGATATTGTAAGGTATAGCTAATCAATATAGTTTTGAAGACCTTTGTCTGAAATCTGGTTATGCTGTATTCCTAGAATGAAAGGACTTCAGATATGTAAATAAAGACTTTTTTAACAAGCCAGAAAACATTCTGCCTAGAGCAGAACTTTCCCCCCCAGTCACAGCACTTGTCCCTTTTAGGAAAAGATACTCTGGATATTTATACCATGTCAAGGGTGGCACCCATTACAACATACAATTTGCAGAAGGAGCACATCAGAATTTATCCATGCTGTAAATGATATTCTTGTGCAACAACAATAAATTATACCCCATTTGCAATACATTGTCACTTGTTTGTCAAAACTTGTTACTTTGGCTAATTACTCAAGAACCACTTTCTAGACTCATTTTAGAAGTACATTTCAAATGTTCAGTGGCCATCTTATTCCTTGCTTTGGTTCATAACTTTCAAGTAATTCAATTATTTTTATCCTTTAGAGAAATGTTTTATATTTGTGCAGGTAGAAACATATTTTTATTCTGAGCTACCATGAAATCATCTTTTCTTATAAAATCTACTCAGATGCAGCCTTCAACCCTCAGAAGTGATACAGTACACTAAAACACTAAGACAGAGAAGTCCAAATTAATTATCAAGGTAATGCATTTGTTATTACTATTTAAAGTACATAAATTATATGATACTGAGAAAGCAAGCTTGAATATTATTAGGTTTTGTTTGGGTTTTCTTGGTTTTTTTCTTCCTAATTTTAAGGGCTAGCATCATAAAAAGGTAGGCACAGCTATGTGACGAGGACACTGAATGGGGACACAACATTTCTGTTAACTTCTCTTTTAATGTAAGTGCAGTCAGACAGATCAATGAGCAAACACTATTTTAGTCTTTAAAACCAAAACAGCAGCACTGTTCTCAGAACTAGCAATATGCACTCTGAAATTTTCTCCCACTACACTTGGCCACCTTCAAAATTAGACCAATTACGTGATTAGACAAGGGAAATGATAAGCATGTAGACACTCATTTCAACCTTGAAACTATAACAAAGAAGAAATTACAAGACTAAACATTTCCTGTCAAATTAACTTTGTAGAAGCAGACAGCAAAGCTAGAATGACTAGGACATCGTCATAAACTGATACTCCAAAACCAAAACAAATGGATAAAGAACTACAGGGCAGTTACAAACCTTTAATGTTCCATGAGTAGAATTTATAATAATTTACCTATAGCAGTAACTATTCCTGTGTAGTTGTATATTTTTAATGACTGTACCAGGCAACATCTGATACAACACCTTAGCTGTTGGAATATTGACTATGCTTCTAACGATGCTCCCAGGGGCAGTAACTTGTAGGGATGGAACAATTTGGCATGTCTGGCAATTCAATAAATATCTTGATTACTTTGGATCCATTCTATTTTCAGAAGCATAGAGCTCATGTATGATGAAAAAGTTTTTTGAAACTAAGAGCTCTGAGTTTTGATTCAATATTGTTCAAGACCATTCAAGCAGATTTCAGGAAGTCTGCTGCTAAGCTTTTGAGTTCAGCTCTCAAGTGCAATGTGCTCTAAATACATGACCTGATTGAACTGCTGCCCTAGCAAGCCGTAGCTATTATTCACTTCACAATACAAAGTCCATACTACTTGAAGGCTGGATCTACATGATATATTAAATGCTGTATGAACACTACTTTTCTTTAAGAGAGCACAGCCACCTGAACTATGCACAATATCATTTATCAATTACACCTCACAAAGACATTTTTCAACTCCTCCACCTCTTTATCACCTAGACACGATTCTTAGGCAGAACGAGGTAAAAGCAAGTTGTGCAAGATACAAACCTACAGTGTTTAGTGTCACTGAAGATTTTCCCCTTAACTCCCATTACTTCCCCAGCAGGGCCCAGTTACAACCTCTGTCCAATGCTATCAGCCTTTCCATGCCCTGTGTAATTAATAGTTTATGGACTGACTCAATGAACTGGAAAGTAATTGCTCATAAAGTGAGAAATGATCTCTAAGCAAATGTAACATTACAGCTTGTCTCCAGTGCTTTTGCCTTGATCCCATGTAACCTTACATCTACAAAATTAACTATTTGTCTGTTCTATTAGAGATTAAGGAAATCTTTTGCCATTTCCAATAGAAGCTATGAATGGCACAGAACAATTAGGTAAATCATATTTCTCCTTCTATTATTTTAATTCACAAGACATT